>JAHPZR010025874.1:5000-17500 GCA_019787425.1 Platygyra sinensis
TGTGCTATCAGTTGACACAATGACATAGGCGCACGAAAAAATAATTGTTGCAATATTTACCAGACGAAAGTGCAGTAAAAACCGCAGCATGAGAACAGCTAAGTTTAAGGTTTGTCCGCTCGGCTCAGTGTCGCCGAATTTTTTTTCTACCCCGCTGCGAGCTGCGCCTAGGCTATATATATTAAAATGCGACGAAAAGGGTCTACAAAGCTAGTGGAAAACATATAAACTTTCCTGCAGTAATGCACACTATGATCGTACGCACACAATCCGATCAAGAAACTGGTTTATTTACATAATTGTAAGGATTATATTTCACGAGAGACGAAATGGACATGGATTCATTTTGGCCAATATCACAATGGTATGTTATTTAAAACGGTTAACGAGCGATTAGCAACACAGTAATTTCCGTTTAAATTACTATGACCTGTGTCTACACGAGGATTTTATACTGAGTGTCTTTCTATTGCATTGTTCTAAGCCATTCATTTCTTGTATTATCCTGAGAATCATGGGTTCTCGTAAAATATTTTGGACGCACTGTTATTGAATTCGAAAAAGCGGAGATCGAACGTAACAACATCGGTCTTTCGTAGCTAATTTGAAAATTTCTGCGTCAAAACTAGTGTTTGTAAGCTGCAAAGCAGCTGATCGCAGTGCTATAAACTTATGTTAACTATACTGGATTCAAGTAGTTACGTAACGAAGGAAACTGGAATTACCGAGGTACAGCATGCAACAGGTGAAATCCGCTCGCTGCCACATCATTCACAGACATTTCGCAGGGAACATTAATTTCGGTCTTCTATTATCTGCTTGTTGAACAAAATCGCCTGAGGTTTAGGCGTCCTTCGTAAGATGCAGAAAAAAAAAAATCAAACACCAGGCGGACTAATTTGTCGTAAACTTTTGGCTCGTTGATGAAATGTTGCGATATGATAAATAGATTCCCGTAATCTTTATTTTTTCTTATTTCATTTGAATGTGGCGCTCTTGGGTCCAAACGTGACAATTGAAATCGGTTACATTTAGGTTGCTGAGACTTTGCGAGGAGGCGAGAACATCGTTTTTCTCTCAGAGCCCGATCGAAGTATTGCCAGACAGATACTTCGAAGTAAACTGCGTGCGCGAGACGTTCAGACCCTAACACGTTCAGATGACATTTCCAAAAACACACAAACAAATCGGGACTTACATCGACAATTTCCTATCCTTACCAAAATAGGGACTTGAGTCAGCTATGTGAAAAGATCGAGACTCCGAGAGGCGCATAACCGCTGAGAAAGCTAGACTACGAGTAGACCCTCTCTTGCTTAGTCCGTCGAGCGAGACACGAAGAAACAAGCGCGAAAACAATAGCCGCGCGAGATCCTGGGGACAAGAAGCGAGGGTCACCAGTTGCTTTGCAATTCAATCATTCGACGCAATGACGACAAACTCATTATTGGTGGGTGCTTATTTGACGACGAATAACCAATCTTACGCTTAAGCCTGGTTTTCACTAGCGGCGAAAGCACAAGCACAACCGCCAACTAAAGCAATAACGATGTCACAAGCGAAAACGAAATTGGACCCAAACACAAGCAGAAGCAAAAATTTAGCTATGCGTCATCGAGTTATGATGCACGCGGGAGTCTGGAAAGCAGTCAAGATGCTAGAGTTTCCTCTCGGCTGCGCCTCTTGCGTCACGGCTAGCGCGATGAAGCACGGCTTAACTAAAAATCGATTATTAATCTGAATCTCCTTTATCTTTGAGTACTTTCTTGAAGATGTTAAAAATTGTTGATCAGTAGCCAGAATTCTTATTTCCCTCTTCCGTTAAGATTTAAGCATTTCGCTAGCTGTGTTACGAACCGGGCTACGGTTACTGTTTTGTCATATTGTTCATGAGTCAACAATAGTTACATTGGTTATTTTTATCACATACACGTACCTGATAGTTAAGTGTGAAAAACACAAACTTACTTCATCTGCACGGTAAATCAAATCAGTAAAAAAAAAAAAATTCATCTGTTTTCTTGACAATGCAGTCATATTGTAAGGAAAGTTTGATGTTTTTCAAAGACATCGTAAATATCCTACGGGCAATTAGCACTGTTCGGTCGTTAGTACTTCCAAATGTAAGCCATTATTATTATAGGACCATCTTTAACAAAGCCTTCTTGCTTCGTCAGAAGGCATAGAAACTACCGAATACTCCCCTAGGGGTTAATGATCTTTAAGTGCACAACACGGGGATTCTTCTCAGAACTACTTTCACGTCATCTTTAGCTTTGGTGCGCCCGTGATAAGTAGTAGCATTTACCTTGGAACAGGTCTAATACTTCTGAAAGGTCTGGGAAGTGTGATACCTAACCTTGATTAGTACTACTTTGACACTGATAAATAGGACTTGCTAAAATTCCAAAGAAGAACTTCACAATAATGCGCAACTGAAAATGCTTCTGAAAGAAAAATAAGCCATATCTATTATCTTGTCAAGACTATTTTTTCGGCGTCCAAAAAAGAAACCGCTTTTTACTTATTTTCATTGGAAAAGAAAAAGTTCTTAGCAAAATTATTCCAATGCGCTGTCAACAATTTGAATAGTTCTTAGGGGTCCTGACAAGATTTTAAGACATGGTAAAAAAAATGAAAGAGATGGCTATTGGACATATTTAGAATTTGAAAGACCAATACTACGGGTAAAATTACAAGGCTCATGTAACCTCTAAACATCACGGAACACATTTCTTTTCTTGAGCAAAACTGAAACACTGAACATCGATTAGAATTTGTTCTATTATTGTTGGCATTACATCTCACACACCGACATATTTATATTGACACGCCATTCGCCTTAAAACAATAGTATCAGTTTTTATAATACTATTTTAACGAAATACAACAGTCTTCGGGCTTTCTTGTTTATTTCGCTCAAGAAAACCGTCGGCGTCATTAAAATAAAAAAAAAATAACGGAAAAAAAAAAAAACGTCAAAAATATTAAAACGTCAAAAATATTAATACAACTAAAACTCATAAATATGTTAATAATGTTTGCACATTAGCTACCTACTGGTTTGTTTCAGTCGGATTGAGACTTTGGGACACAATGGAAAAAATTCTTGAATTTTCAGACCTGAAACTTGAAGAGGAGGAAGCAGATGACGCCGAAACTCTCAAGTTGATAAGAAGATTATCAACTTTGGAAGAGGTCAGGTTTTTTATGGTATATTTCAAGCTTTACGTGTCAAAAGTTGTCATAATAATATAGGTGCCCTAAAAGATGTGCCAAACGACAAGTGTAGTAAAAACCGTACCGCTTACACAGGCAATCAAGAAAATTTCACTACAAAGATATGAAATTTAAACTTACTACAGAAAAGAAGAGAGAAAACATGGTTCTGAATTTTTTTTTCTCCAACAGTTAAGTCCTAATAGAAGAAATCAGCGTTTAGCGCTGTTAGACAGCTACAGAAATAGGAAGGATTTTAGAAGTTGAAGGTTTGTGTGCAGGTGGTACTTTGACAACGACAAGCTAGGCCTTAATCATTAAAGTCATCACAACTCAAGAATTTTCGAAATTACGAACAATAGTTAATATAGCCATTCGTCAACTTGTTATTAATTTTTTCTAAATTCCAGCTTCAAGTTTTCCCATTGAGCTTATTATGCATACAGGGTCCGGTGTATAACTTTGTTATTTGATAACGGATAAAAAGATGCGGCGAAATTAGTATGCACTGAACATAAATGAAATGTCCGTTCTGTCAAGAAGGAAACAAACTTATTATTCTACGGAACTGCATCGTAAGTGAGAGATTGTTGCTTCGTATTTTTTCAATTTTTTCAATTTTTTTTCGTAATTGTTTTTTGCATTGCAATTCAATTAGTCAACACAATAACGACAACAGTTTAAGTTAAGTATGGCTCAAGAAGAGCAAAACACACATTGAGCAGTATGATAATTCGTCAAAATAAATCCAGAAATAAAGGCAGACGTATCAGTCGTCTAAACATGAGGTCGCCTTCTCCTTTTTATATTTTTTGCTATTTTCTTTTATTCAATGGGGAAATTCTGATCGAAGATTTGGTGTCAAAACAGTACTTAAAATCGTGAAATTTCAACATGAAGTCGCCTTCTCCTTTATATATTTTTTACTATTTTCTTTTATTCAATGGGGAAATTCTGATCGAGGATTGGTGTCAAAACAGTTCTTAAAATCGTGAAATTTCAAGTAGTTTGACAACAGCAAGGATGTCGCTGGACGTAATTCTTTTTTTGGCTGCAGAGACCAGTGACAACAACTGAAACTATAGCGAAGTAATAGCATTAGCTAAAGACAAAAATGCAAATGTGACAGAATTTTTCAAGGTATCACTCGATCTGTTTGCCCAAATTGACACATTCTCTCTTCCTGTTTTCGGAGTTTCAACTTCCTGTGCAATTCTTTAAACTAAAAATCGTAAGTGGCAGGTACTTGTAGGACTACGAGTATCCCCTCTTTCGCGTAGTCCGTGGAGCTTGACGCAAATAAGAGGGCGAGAGAAAAATGTTCGCGCGAAATCTGGGCTTGCTTTTTTAGTCACGTCGTGTCGTCAGAGCGGAAAAAACGTACTGCGCAGCTTTTTGCACATCCCCAGTAGCCTTACTTGCGGGCTCAGGTTATTGAACATGACATTGTTAAGAATCCCAACTGGCTGGAGGCAAACCAGTTAGCTATATATGTAAACGTAATTTTTTCTCTGTTGTATTTCATAGATAGGTGCCTAATTTTCTTACCCGTTCTGGTTATTATAGGCAGCTAATACCTTATTTACAAGTTTCAAAACAATGTATTACCGTATATCTCTTATTTCCGCTTTTTGGTATAAAATTTTGTTGTTGTTATAATGCAAGCTGTAATGGTTTGCAATGGTCGTGCAATGGTTGGAAAGTGGAAACGGCGGCGTACTGTAGTAAGGTACGCGAGGATGTCCTCGGTTGATCTATGCTGTTTTTAGGAGGACATTTCACCAGAGTAGAGCCATTAGGGGTCATATATAGGTCTGTGTGGTTTCCGCTGTTATCCGCGGGTAATTTGTAGAGTTTGAGAGCTGTTTTTTGTCACGTGCTAGTTTTTTCGGACCATTTATATTTCGAGATACGTTTTAAGTTCTTTAAACATTAACTCTCCCGGAACAACGTTTGAAATATTCCGTGATCATGTTGGTTACTTGCATTTTGCATCACGGCTTACCCTAAAAGAACATTATTGCACAATGTGTTCCTTGGAATAGACTGATTAGGACAAAGATAAAGATAAGGATTTTGTTACATGTAAAATCTATATAAACTTTTTTACCCTCGGCAGTGTTTATAGCACAAGTGCTAGTGGGGCCGAGCAAAGAAGTGAAACAAATAATTCAAATTGAACATAACATTGTTAAGAATCCCAGCTGGCTGGAGGCAAATCAGTTGGCTATTTACAAGCGTGTCCGGGATTTAAACTCGGGGCTACCGAAAAACAAATCCAGGTAGTGGTCGGAGCGGGGCTCGAACCCGGGACCGCCGAATTGCGAGTCCGAAACGCTGATCACCAGGCCACGCTGCCTACTCCTGTTGATAGACTTGATAGTCTTGTGCAGTACATTCTGTAGTCTAGTGGTCTGTTGATATATGTGACTTGATAGTCTGTTGACCACATTCCAAGTGAAGAAATCTGAAAACCTAATAACCAGAACAATGGCTGTGCAAACGCGCAAAAATCCTCCGTCTTCTTGAAAACAACAATGCAAAGTAAAATGAGCAAGTGCTGCGTACAAAGGTAGATCTACGACTGCTATTTTTTCGTATGTATATCTTTTGGAACTGATCGCCAGCATTATGTTTTAGTTTTGAGGAAGTTTTTAGACCCAGGAAAATATTGACCTGACCAAGAATGAATTGCCAAATCTAGCTGTGCGGGGAGTTTGGAGAGCACTCAAGAAGCTAGAGTTTATCTCAGTTGCGCCTCGAGCAACAGCTAGCGTTTTTGCGTGCTCTCCAAACTTCCCTCGTGCATCATAGCTAGATGACGCACGGCTTAATCAAAAATCGATCATTAATGTGAACCTCCTTTATCACTGAGTATTCATTAGAAGATGTTAAAATTTGTTGATCAGTAACCAGAATTCTTATTTTCACTCTTCAGTTAAGATTTAAGCATTTCGCTAGATGGGTTAACCCGGCTATGGTTACTGTTTTGTAACATTGTTCATGAGTCAACAATAGCTACATTGGTTATTTTTATCACATACACATATCTGACAGTTAAGTATGAAAAAGCACAAACTTACTTTATCTGCACGGAAATCAAACCAGTAAAAGATAGGCTCATCTTCTGTGTAAGAACCTGTAACACTCAAGAGTGACGTAAAACAAAGAATACACAGAAGTCAACATAATAGACCCTAACCCAAATAATGGTAACAAAACGAAAAAAGCTTCACAGGATTTTAAACGAGGAAACCCCCCAAAAACATCATTCGCTTGCTTGACAAACAATTTTATTGTAAGGGATATTTGATATCGGTCAAAGACTCATAAATTGCTCAAGAACAGTTTGCACTGTTTGATAGTTAGCATTTCCAATTGTAAGCCATTATTATCATAGGACCATTTTTAACTAAGACTTCTTGCTTTGTCAGAAGGCATAGAAACTACCGAATACTCCCCCAGGGGTTCATAAACTTTAAGTGCACCACGCTGGGATACCTCTCAGAACTACTTTCACGTCATCTTTAGCTTTGGTGCGCCCGTGATAAGCAGTAGTATTTACCTTGGAACAGGTCTAATACTTCTGAAAGGTCTGGGAAGTGTTACACCTTAACCTTGATTAGTACTACTTCAAATGAAAAAAATTAAAAGTCCAAGAAGAAATTTACAATGCGCAACTGAAAATGCTTCGGAATTAAACATAAGCCATACCTATTATCCTGTCAAGACTATTTTTGTGCTTATTTTCTTTGGAAAAGTAATATTTCTTTGCAAAATTATTCCAATGCGCTTCCAACAATGTGAATAGTCCTTAAGAGTCCTGACAAGTTTTTAAGACATGGTAAAAAATGAACGAGATGGCTATAGGCCATATTTATAACTTGAAAGACAAATGCTAAGGTTAACTTTACCAGGCTCATACACCCTGTAAACATCACGGAATACGTTTCTTTTCTTGAGCAAAACATAAACAATGATCATCGATAAGAATTTGTTCTATTTAGTGCTAGCGTATTTATATTAAAACATTATTCGCGCTAAAATACTAGTAATGCGCAGCAGTTCTTATAATACCCCATTCCAACGAAATGCAAACAGCACCATGAAACGCTTCCTTTTCGTTTAATTTCAGTCAAGGAAACGTCAAACATTTATATTGACACACTATTCGCCTTAAAACAGTAGTAACAGTTTTTTTAATACTTTTCTACGCAATACAAACAGGTGTCCATAAAACACGCCTACCTTTACAAATTAAGACTTCCGGCCTTTCTAGTCATTTCGCTCCACGGAAACGTCATATGTACATGCGCGTAAGTTAAAACTAATAACGGAAAAGGTCAAAAGATAAATACAACTAAAATTCATAAATATGTTAATAGTGTTTAAACATCAGCTCCAGACTGGTTTGTTTCAATCGGAATAAGACTTTGAGACAACATGCAAGAAATTCGTGAATTTTCAGACCTGAATCCTGAAGAGGAGGACGCAGATGACGCCGAAACTCTCAAGCTGATAGGAAGATTATCAACTTTGGAAGAGGTCAGGTTTGATAGTATATTTCAAGCTTTATGAGCCATTAGTTGTCACAATGATATATGCTCACGAAAATAAATTGTGAGAATATTTACCAGACGAGAAGTGCAATAAAAGCCGAAGCCTGCAGCTTCAGCATAGAGCTCGTCCTCTTCGGCTGTGGTCGCCGAAAGTCTTTTTTCCGTCCTTGCCGGGAGCCCGCGCGTAGCCTATATATTTAAAAACCGGCGAAAAGGGTCAATAAAGCTCTCGGAAAAAAATATTAACTTTCCTGTGGTAACCGTTGTAAGTACACAAGCGATCAAGAAACTGGTTTATGATTTATATATTATATAATTGTAAGGATTATATATATATCGCGAGCCGGAAACGAAATGGACTTGGATTCGTTATGGCCAATATCACAATGGTATTTTATTTTAAAATTGTTTACGAGCGATTATCAACACAGTAATTGCCGTTAATATTACTATCGCCTGTGTCTAGACGAGAATTTTAAACTGAGTTGTCTTTCTATAGCATGGTTTAAGCCATTCATTTCTTGTATTATCCTGAGAATCATGGGGTTTTGTAAAATATTTTCGACGCACTGTTATTGAATTCGAAAAACGGCTGAGATCAAACGTAACTACATCTGTCTTTCGTAGCTAATTTGAAACTAGTTTGCGTCAAACCTAGTGTTTTTAAGCTGCAAAGCAGCCGATGGAAGTGCTATAAACTTATGTTAACTTACTGGATTCAAGTAGTTACTTTACGCGAAGGAAACTGCAATTACTGAAGTACAGCATGTAACAGGTGAAGTCCGCTCGCCGCTACATTCATAGACATTTCGCAGGAAGAATTTAATTTCAGTCTTCTGTTATTGCTTATTAAACAAAATCGCCTGAGGTTCAGGCGTCTTTCGTAAGATGTAGAAAAAAAAAAATCAAACACCAGGTGGACTAATTTGCATCAAACTTTTGGAGCTCGTTGTTGAAATGTTGCGATATGATGAATGGACCCCTCATGAAATTTTGTTTTTATTTTTATTATTTCATTTGAATTTGTCGCTCTTCGGGTCCAAACGGGACAAATGAAATTGGTTACATTTAGGGTTGCTGAGACTTTGCGAGGAGGCGAGAATATCGTTTTTCTCTCAGCGCCAGAGATATTGCGAGACAGATACTTCGAAGTAAACTGCGTGCGCGAGAGGTCCAGACCCTAAGACGTTCAAATGACATTTCCAAAAACACACAAACAAATCGGGACTTAGATCGACAATTTCTTATCGAGACAGCGAGATGCAACCGCTGCCAAAACGAAACTGCGAAACTCGCGAAGTTGTTGAATTTTTCGAGCCGCATTGGTTTTGAAGGACGATTTATCACCCCTCATTTTGAATTCTCCAGCAAACCGTGTACATGTACTTTTGAACTAACACGTCTTGAATTTAAAAGGGGGTTGTTGAAATTTCACTACATAGATGATATGATATGATATTTATTACATGAGACAACGATTAATACTAGAGAACGATTAAACTTGAGATTCAGGCTTGCGCTATACCCAAAAGAATCTGGCGAAAGTAGTACAGGGGCTAACAAAAATCGTTTGTTTTCTAACAACTATTAGTAAAAATTTACCGTAGTTTATTGTGAATCCGTGAATTTGACTGGCTATATTACCGTTTACTATCTGCTGATAGTCAACAGTTACGCATCAGTGCAGATCGCGCATCATGTTTGAACCTGATGTAACATAACAAAACAGTTCTTTTCTATGCTTTACTTGGCATTTTTTTCTTTTTATGCAATGAGACTACGGTAAATTTATACTAAAACAATTAGACTACTCGCCCTCTATTTCTACGAACGATAGTCAACTCGGCTACGCCTCGTTGACTGTCTGCTCGTAGAAAACTCGGGCTCGTAGTCTAATTGTTAAATAGACCCTATGCAAAAATGGCTGCCTTTAAATTATTCTTTTGTTCGTATTTAAATTAGCGTCACTAACCTCGTTTTTAAGATAAAAATTTTAAAGAATTTGTTATCCCGAACGAGGTTAGTGAGGCTATTTTGAATACGAACAAAAGAATAATTTAATGGCAGTCATTTTTGCATAGGGTCTATATGTCCTAATAGAACAAATAAGCGCTTAGCGCTTTTAGAGTTAGGCATTGAATACATGAGAGCTTCAGAAATACAAAGGATTTTACAGAGAAGTTCAAAGCTTGTTTGCAGGTGGTAATTATAACATGGATAATCTAGACCAAAGTCATCATCTGCATAACTCAAGAATTTTAGAAATTACGAACTATAGTTAATATAGGTTTTCGGAAAATTGTTATTGATTTTTCTTAAACCCAGCTTTAAGTTCTCTTATTGAGCTTATTATGCATGAGGGTCCGGTGTATAGCTTTGTTAATTGATAACAGATGAAAAGATGCCGCGAAATTAGTATGCACTGAACAAAAATGAAATGTCCCCTATGTCAAGATGAAAACAAACCTCATATTCTACGGAAATGCATCGTAAATGAGAATTTTTTGTTTCGTATTTTTTTTCCGGAGAAAAGGGTCACTTTGAATTGCAATTCAGTCATTCGAAGCAATAACGACAACAGTTTAACTTAAGTATGGCTCGAGAAAAACAAAACACACATTTAGCAGTATGATAATTCGTCAAAATTAATGCAGAAATGAAGGCAGACCTATCAGTCATCTAAACATGAATTGGCCTACTCCGTTCTATATTTTTTACTATTTTCTTTTATTCAATAGAGAAAGTTTGATCCAGGATTTGGTGTCAAAACAGTACTTAATTAAAATCGTTAAATTTTGAGACGGTTTGAGAACAGCAAAGATATCGCTGGATGTAATTCTTTTTAATGGCTGCAGAGGTCAGTAACAACAACCAACATAGTTCGTTTGAATCCATTTCTAAGTAATAGCATTAGCTAAGGATAATGAAAAATGCATTTAAAACCAAATTTGATAGGGTTTTTCAAGGCCTTACCATGCTTGGCCATATTGAGACGTTTAAAACCGTGTCAGTCCTGTTTTTGGTTATCAACTTCCTGTGAAGTACTTTAAAAAGACGCTCATTCTTTGGCAGGTGCTTACTAGACTAAAAATAACCTTTCTTCCGCATAAGCCTGGTTTTCACTGGCAACTCAAGCACGATCGCAAGCACAACCCATTCTCGAAATTATGAACAGTATTTAATATCATTAGCTATTCGGCACATTGTTATTAATTTTTCTAAAACCCAGCTTCAAGTTCTCTTATTGAGCTTTATATAGCATCGAGGGCCCGGTGTATAACTTTGTTATTTGATAACATAAAAAGATGGCGCGAAATTAGTATGCACCTGAACAAAAACTGAAATGTCCGTTTTGTTAAGAAGAAAACAAACATCATATTCAACGGCAGCATCGTAAATTCATTAATTCGACGCAATAACGACAACAGTTAACCGTAAGTATGGATCGATAAGACATATCGAACAACATAGAAAGAAATCCAGAAATAAAGGCAAGTGTATCATTCATCTAAATTCTTTCGTCTTTCAACATAAATTCACCAATGTCTGGTGTTTTTTTTAACTAGTAATTTTTATTCAATGGGATTAGTTGATCCATTCTTTGGAATTCGGAAAATTGTAGGGTTGTGTCACGAAAACATTACTCAAAAAAGAGAAATTTTGAGTAGTTTGAGAACTACAGCAGCCATCATCGTTGTAATGCTTTTTGAGAAAGGTTAATTTTCAGAGGCTAGTACCAACAAACAACACAGCTCCTCTGAAACTGTAGCTAAGTGATAACATTAACTAAGGATATCATACATTTTCTACGGTGTCACTATGTTTGCCCCTATTGATACATAAAAAACATTAACGTGTTCCTGTTTTCGGAGTTTCAGCTTCCTGTGAAGTTCTTTAAGCTAAAAAAAAATCAAAAGTGGCAGGTGCTTATAGTCCGTGGAACTTGACGCAAATAAATGGGCGAGAGAAAATATAATTGGTTGCGCGAAATCTGGGGCTTGCTTATTTAGTCAAGTCGAGTCTTCAGAGCGGAAAAACGTACTGCACAGCTTTCTGCGCATTCCCAGTAGCCCTATACTTGCGGGCTCAGGTAATAAATCAAGCTGTGATGGTTTGCAATGGTCTTGTAATGCTTGAGACAGCGGTGAACTGTAGTAAGGCAGCGAGAATGTCGGTAGGCTGACTTTTTTTTTATACTTGGGCAAGCATGAAATGTTTTCATGTTAAGACAAGAAGTCTCCCGCATCCTACAGAGAGGTTCTCTAGTGTTTGTGGATAAATTAAAATCTCTCTTTGCACTGAAATTTCTTTTGCACCGCGAGAAAATAAAGGTTCGGAAACCGTCCTGAGGTTAATATTGTCCAAAAAAAATTAATTTTCCATGAAAACAATACAACAGCTTTCCATTATTGAGGTTAAAATGTTGCTGCTTACCGGGGATATTTAGAAAACATACAAAGTTCGTAGCCTTTTTTGTTTAGACAATCGACGAAAATCCCGCCTTTATCAAACTGGGAGACTGGTACACAGTCAACTGACTCCTCGCGCATGCGTACTTATTGCTTAAAATCAAGACTTCATTATAAAAAGGTAAAAAATTGCAAATATACCTAAAATTATGTACAAACAGTTTCAGTTAAAAATTGAATGAAAAAGAAGTGACATATCTATGGAGTACAATTTTTCTAGATCAGTGCAATAAAAGAGATCAATTAAAGTATA
>JAHPZR010025874.1:22500-35924 GCA_019787425.1 Platygyra sinensis
AAAATACTTTAGGAAATAAGTAACTGGAGAATTGAAAAAAAATTCAACTTTAACAAAGGAAATTCAAGATATGCCAGTGAACCTTCAAAGAGGGATAATTAATGATCTGTTTGTTAAATTATTATTAAAATAGCGCTAACTTACGAGTATCGTTACAAGCTTGTTGCATGCAAATTATAAAGAAAATCTAATGACTAGATTTTCTGCAAATAAACAAAACCGATTTTAAACACCTGTTTATATTTGATCATGTTGTCATGGCAACGGTACATACGTCAGCTTAATTGTCAAAAAAAAAGTTTGTGTTGTTAACTTGCTTGCTGTCATTTTTGGTGACCAAAGGATCAAGGTTTTTAGAGAAAACTGTAAATGAAACAGAGGTATCAAAAACTGTGTTCAGCCACCTTAAGGAGGCTCGAAAGGGTTTTTAGCTGCACGTGCGCGCGCAATCTGCACACGCCATTACTATAATGCACGCGTCAGCGGAATGAATCAAAATCAGAGAGAGAAGAGTAGAGAAAATAGATCTTGTAACACGTTAATGCAAATGTGAACGGTAAAGCTCTCCCAAATTGGTTTTGGTTACTTTTCTTGTAACCCATAAAACCATCGTAAGGAAAAAATATCTCCTTGTCACAAAGAATACGTCGGGATAAAAGCAGGTGGTTTCACACGCGTAGGAACTCGATTGAGCGCGCGTAAACAACTTCGCGAATGCGTAAAGTGGGATCTAGTCGACCTTGACTTCTTCATATTTTCCAACTTCGTGCGCTAATATTTTCGCTTCCAGTCGGTGAATTTTTTTCAGATTTTTGGTGACAACTAAGATCAATCGGATGCGTATGTATACCAATTCTTAAAAAAATTCTGTAGGTGGGAAAAAAATTTAAAAAGCAATAGTCGAAAATTAGGTTTTTACTTCCTTCTGTCCTACAGAATTTTTCTAAAGTTAAATATTTTGACGATCATTCTTAATAACATGTAATATAGAAGTTTGAGAAGATTTCACCGACCCGTTCTCTTAATAACACGATAGCTTTCCATTTTAGGGGTGGAACTGAATGCGTTATATCGTTGCCATGGTAACAGGTTTTCTGGAAAAATTATGATGTAATGATTCTATGACGTTTCATTTATGTCTGTGGTAAATTTCACACTGATACGATAAACCAAACTGTAGTTGGAAAAGAATTTGTAAAACTAGTCTGGGGAAAATGAAAACTATTTCGAGCCTCCTTAAGCAAAAGCATATTTTTCACTGATGCGTGCAAAATCATTTGAAAAAGAGCGAGATGTTCCAGAGGTCATTCAACATGATTTGTTTTTTCGAAAAACTATTAGATTATAAGCTTGAGATTTTTGTCGCGTGGTGGTTCTATCGTTTGATCTACTAGTCGTTCAAAATTTTAACAGAATCTTCTTCACAGACATTTCAAAACAGAATAGATAGCCAATACTGTAACTAATAGGAAAACGTCATTCACGATAGAACTTATACTATTACGGCTTGGTATCTGCGTTTGAACTTTGTTTG
The DNA here is from genome assembly GCA_019787425.1 of Platygyra sinensis. Taxonomy (NCBI): domain Eukaryota; kingdom Metazoa; phylum Cnidaria; class Anthozoa; order Scleractinia; family Merulinidae; genus Platygyra; species Platygyra sinensis. The sequence continues at coordinate 24,035 of JAHPZR010025874.1, forward strand.
TTATTAACATTCGGCTAGGCAAACTAACACCTTTAATTTTCAGGTTAAGTAGGCACATAACACTTGCACATGTGAGTGTTGGGGTAGGTTTGGTTCGCACCGATCAGCGAGGCTGTTGTGCAAAAAGGCCTGACCAGTTTGCTGTAACTTAATCGATCCTTTTTACTGATTTTGTAGAAAACCAAATGAAGAAATGAATCTAGTAAGTCAACAAAGAGGCGGGCGTCGGAATTTCACTGTTTACGACTCCGCCCACACGAATTCGGCTTAAAGCCATGACGAACTAGATGCGAAAATTCCGGGCAGCTCCAACACACCGCCCGCGCTCACACCCCTCTCGCAAAGAAGAGCTAATTTAGGTCCCAGTTGTGCCCTCAAATCAACAAAAATGATATTTGTATTTTGTAGCAAACATAGGACTGGACTATTCTCGCATTTTCCGACAAAACTGATTTTCCCACCAAACATCCCCAGGAAGTTAAAACCCAACGTTATTTTAAATAATTAATGGAAATACAATACAATACTGGTATGGTATACACTGTATCTCACAGCACTCGTTACAAACTGAGTTAAAATTTCCTTTCTTGCTTCTGGAGCTTCCTGATAAGATATCACTACAATTCGTCGACTCGACTCCATTATAGCTCTATATAGGTTTTTAAAACGAACTATAATAAAAAGTCCCATTTGCTTCTGCTCATGGAAACAACTCCATCTTGCGCGATTTTTCAAAACAGGAAAATTTGAAAATTATGTTAATTAATCTACGTATATTGTCACTTGTAAACAAACATCCTCAGTGTGTTGGATCAATACCCTTCAAACAATTAGCCAAGCAAGACTGACTTGACTGTCATGGACAGACGGTTGGGAAAGTTTGATACAATTCCTTCGAGTCCTTTGGAACTCTCTGTTTCCATGGATGACGTTGCTAAAAAGACATCAAGAAGGTTTTTAGTGAGTGGATGTTAAATGAATTTTTATTGTATTTAGCTAATCGTTACAGATCAGCTCATAACAGACAGCAACCTCACAGTATTGCATATACCAGACTCCTCATTTAATCTGAGATCGAGGAAGAGTCTTTTCGAACAAAAATGTATTGGAACCGTTAAGAAACGGTTATTTTCGGAAGGAAGGCGCGTGAAAAGGAAACATCGATTTTTGACACAATTTGTTTTAATAGCCGCATTATCGCCGATATTAACTATTCTACTCAAAGCACGATAATTAAACGAAATTAGGCACAAGTCCTGCGTGGTTTTCAAGAGTCGACGGATTATTTTCAATTTGTGTCAACTATTTTTAATGGGTTAAATTGGCACGAGAAGGCTTCTTAAAAAGGTATGGATACAAACCACGTTAAATTATTCGTGAGCTAATTATATGAATGCGTGTTTTATTCAATCATTGCACGATTATTAGTTCTATTGAGTTTATCCGTTGGTGTCAGCCGCTAACCTATCAAAAGTTACGAAGACGGCTCTAAAATATAATTATCATCAAAATTAAACGAATTTACCCAGCAGTGGTCCACGCATAAATTTGTTGTTCCAATAACAGCTGGGTTTCCAAGGACAACTATATGTATTGGAAAGCCAGAGAACGACGTTGGATGGGTCATAAACCTTCTAGCTTAATTTTAACCCCAAATTTAGCTTACATTGCTGACTGTACATCAGCCGTATCTATGGCAAGACAGTAACCAAGACTACCGGTTAAATTGAAAATTTCTTTTTCGCCCTGGTTTAATTACATCTGTTTTAGCCCTCTAGGGCGTCCAAAGACATTTAGCCCTTTTGGGCGTCCAAAGACATTTTCGTTTCCTTTTTAGCGAGTTATTACCTTTTATTTTGATTAAACTCGCTTCATATCAGCAGAGAAAGCGAACATGCATCAAGCAATTCACTGTGAAAGTCAGAGTAGCTTTTGAGTAGCTTTTTGGCATCTCTACCTCCTAAAATTGATCGTAAATTAAATATTCTCATACAACGTCTTACTGAATTTTTCCATGACCGCCTCACTGCGTTATACTGACGATCATGACTCACAGTTCAAGCCCGGGCCGGATGGTTGTGACTTAGCCGCACTTTAAGCGCAAAATTTCAAGGTTGAAAATTGTAACATTAACTGCCGCAGATCGCAAGTCCGCTGACAAAGCGTGGATTGAGTTCGCAAACTGAGTCAAAAGTTCGATTTAGTTTGATCGTCCAATTATTTTATTTTGCGAGTTCGATTTGGCTTGATTGCCGAACTCAATCCATGAATTGAGTTCTATTTAGTTCGATGGAGTTTGTTTGAAATACATTTCTATTGGATTCGATTGACTATGCTGGGAATTAGATGATAAATAACTTAAGTTGCAGTCATTGCGATCACTGTCTGAAGATTTTACAGTTTCTATACTTATACACCATTTTTTTTTGAGCTGTCGAGACAGGGCATTTTTTTTTAATTTTTAAGGTACTGGAACAACGTACAGAAGTAGTCAAAAAACTGTTCCGACCTATCCCTAACCTGGACATCCTCGCAAACAGTAGCAATCGTAAACAATGAAAGAATGAAAGATGCGATTGCAGCCATAACACATGTGGCCCACTGTAGCTGCATCCGGCCCTGATCACCCCTATTTTATGCTTTTTATTTGCACCACTATTGCTCGATCTGAGCGACTGGAAGCTGGTCGTGAGGGTCGTTCTTTTTGGGGTGGTCGTTCCTTCCGGAGGTTTACGGTAACCCCATGTAACACGGAGGACGAGTGATTTTGTGACGACCGATCAGTTTGGTGGTTGAGGTGTGGAAGAAGGCACGGAAACTTGACGAGTATGCTGAATGTCAGGGTTCAAGCCGTTGAACCACGAAACGGACTAATATTGCTGATATGAGGCATGTTCACGTTGACAAATTTAAACTTCATTAATAGTTGTTCATAAAAGAACTTTAATTTTTGGAAATGCACGAAGGTCAAGTGAGGCAAAATAAGAAAGAAAAAAAAAGATTGAACAGGAAAAACGTCATTGGAGAATCCGGGTATCGATCCCGGTACCTCTCGCATGCTAAGCGAGCGCTCTCCCATTTGAGCTAATTCCCCACTTCTTTGTAAGTGGGTTAAAATTAATTGAACATTCCTTCACACAAAAAAACCTCTTGATTTTAAGTTACATGTAGGGGCCCTGCATATATCATAATTGTCTGACATGATATTTCAACGTACTAAATGTTCGCAAGAGGAACAGCTATGCTAAACAAAGTCTCGTAATAAGCAAGACCAGTTATGGTATAAAATATAAATCCCGAGTTTTCTTTTGTCTTTGCGGACCACGTGCGAAAACATTGACAGGTAATGCGTCACGCTGTGGCGTGACTAAAGGCTAAGCGTGATGACGTCAGTAGGGGAGCCGATTCTACTTTAGTGGAGTAATTTGGCGAAGTTTAATAACAGGACAGTAGTGATCGACGAATATCATGGGTCATAAAAGGTACGGGGCGAAAGCAAATTGCTACTGCGTTCTTTCTACATATTTCTGTTTGTCTAAGACTTCCAGAGCTCTCTGTCAGTAAATAACTCTTCGAAGTTGCGTTGTAGTTCAAAATATTCATATTAAAACAACAATTAAACAAGAGACAGAGTCGATCTCGTTGCTATCAGCCGCAGAAATTAATGCTTACGATAGGATAATTTTATTTCATTGAGTTATTCCTCAAAGCGAACTGGTTGCCTGTACCGCTAACTTCTCTTAATCTTCTGCTACTTTTGCTCTGGAGTTCGTTACATGCAAAGCAGCCGGTTGCCACTGTCATGCAAATTTTCACTAATGGTACATAGCGTTTTGAGACATCAACATCCCACTAATTAACTGACCTCTATTCTGCCCCTCACAACGTCACTGCACTGTCAAAAACCTACGCCTTCATCGAAAGAAATGAGCGAGCAGCGATGGGAAACAAAACACTCAAAATATTTCGCGCTTACCTTCACGCACAATTGTTTTACTTAAGTCATTCTTTAATCAATTGAATTCCGTGACTAAGTACTTCATTTGATTTTCTAATTAAGTGTCAATGTTATGTCTTCCCAGTAATCGGACATCGATGTGCACTCGTAATTTTCTGAGGCACTGGAAAAGGTGACCGGCAAATCAAATCACAGAATCCCGGAAGGCGTCAACCCTTAAATCAAATAAAGACTAATAAGTAATGTCTTACCGTTCGTGAATTTCCTTGTACGCAGAACGTTTTGGAGTCACAAAGTTGTTATAATTCAAATACATATTAGAATCAGATGAAAAAAAATAATTTATCAGTTACTGTAAACAGACTTACGTCAGTAGGGGGAAGTCTAATTAAAAGAGCTTTGTATTTACACGATGCTGCACTGATGTCAATAAAATGCTGTTTAAGTACTCTCGCCATCCTAATCCTAACAGCTTTCGCAACACCTTTTTAATTAAAAGAAATAACTGGGTTCCCTAGAAACGGCTCAAGCGGCGTGACGAAAGCAGTCTTTTCGTGGTGTTCAAGAGAGTTTCGGTAACAGTAATTCAACTATGGCGTCATCTCCGGGAAATATGTACCAAAAGCAGGCGTTGAAAAAGCGACCCACTTCGTACTTACAATCGTCAACGGGGTCTTTATCAAAAATCGACAAATGCAAAGAGAAGGACATTCCCCTAAACTCGATTCAACCCCCATCAAGCCCGATGATAGAGCGTGGATCAAACACAAGTTTAAGAAAGTTTAGTCAAATAAGTCTGGATTCCGACGCTTCAGAGGCCGTCAATAACCACACGCCGGACGCTAATAGCAACACGCATAAGAAACATATTGGGACACCAAAAAACGCCATCCGCAAAATACACCATCAGGTATGTAATAATTGACTGAGATGAAATATTACAAAGCCTTTACTTGTGAAGTTTATTAGCACGGTGGGTTGATGTCTTTTGAAAGACCGATGTGTTATTTACTTAAGTATTTGAACGAGTAAGCGCCGGTAAGCCCTCGGTCAGATCAGATCCGAGATGTTTACAGCTTCTGAGATGTATTCTTATAAAAACGGAAAGCAAATGTTGATTGTCAATTTATCAAAAATGTGCTCTTGCAAGTTTAGCTTACATTTAAGTATAAGGTTCACTAAGTTTTAAAAACTCAAATTGGACCTCTAGCCACAAATTAAAACACGCATTTGTTTTTAGGCTTAAAATGGCGACTTAGTCTAATCAAGTTTCTCTTCTAATCAAACCGACTTTAATTTATTATGAAATTGTTACTGACGGGCAATGTTAAAATTTCATAACAGTAAAATTTAACATGATTTGCAAAGCTCGATGAAATTAATTTGCCTCAGTCTGAGTGCAGCTCTATATCTGCACGACGTGCTCTTGTTGCGGGTATTGCCCTGCTAGAGAGAAAGCAAGCTTTGGAATTTTGACATACCCCGAGAAAGATGAATTTATCTTCTTACACTAAGCTGGTGAGAAACATCATGAATACATGCATTTTAAGGGAGCTTATTTTAGAACTCTGACTTATTTATGGGTCAGGGAAACACATGACCATTGTTACTTCAAATGCGTGCTTCCACATCTTGACGATTTCTTGGCCTGATGCACAAACGGGAACCTATTTCTTTTGTTAAGTACAATTAACATTTCGCTCGCGTTAACTACGTCGTCACAGTTTGACGATGCATTTTCAAATAACCATCAACTTCAATACTTAAACTTTGTCGACTTAAGCAAAACTGGAATCAACATTACAAGGTTGGCTGTGGCATTTTCCCATCAAATACTACACTGATTTCTGGGTTAGACACTCTACCACCTTACAACTTCCCTTTTAAACGACGTAGACGAAAATCCGTGAGTAGACAATTGCTAAACCAGTTCTCAAAAGACTCAGAACGAGTTGAGGTCACAGCCCTGAAGCAACTGTTTGACTCAGTAGTTTTTTACAAAAGAAACTACAGTCATTATTATAATATCCCATCTCAGCGAGTCACCCAAAGACCCGTGAGCAGACAATTGCTAAACCAGTGTTGAAAATGCTAACGAGTTGATATGTTAGCCTGCACGCACCAATTTGACTCAGAACATGTACTTTTACTGACTAAAAAAAGTTAAAGATATACGCAGTCATCGCCAAGAAATACGGTCGGCCTATTACTGAAAACCTCGCGATGTACATGTGAAAGTAAGATTCACATTAATTGTAGGATTCAAATAAATTTTCAAATTACCTTTCTCGGTCTGTGGAAACCTCTTCAAAGTCCATAATATTTATGTTTTGGTAACTCTTGCTAAACTGAGTTAGAACGTTTGTAATGGCATCTTAAACCTCTTTCACATTCGCAACTCTACAACAGGTGACGCCAAAATCACTCCCGTATATCTACCGTCGTTGGCCGTTTTTTAGCTAGCTACCTCAGTTCTAACTTATTTATGTTTTTGTTTTAATTCCTCGGTTTTCCCGCAAATGAAGCGTGTTTCACTACTACAACGAGCGGAACTATCAGCACTCGTATCAAATAACATTGATGATGTTGCTAGCTTAAGCCCGGCTATTGCGCGCAAGGCCAAATTAACCATAAGTGAATCCATACGATCCGAAAAGTGTTGATCAACCGAAATGATTAACGGCCAATAAGTCTGCCAAATAGTGCTGCACACTATTAGTAAAAATAGATTTCATCACCACAGACGCACATAAATATATCGGGGGTCAAATTTTCGTGACGTCATTAGTGCCCGGTGCTATTGTTTCTTCTCGTCTAGATCAAGATTCCTATCTACTGAGTCTCTAATTAAGTCGGCTTTATAAGTTGTTATTAATATTTTATCATTCACTTAGTTCGCACTGCTGTGACAAAAATTGATTCGATGCAGGGTCTGATCCGAAATATCGGCTCCCTGTGCTAAGTAATCAGTGTGCATTGAACTGTTACAAGCCAAGGCAAACAGCATGTTTCTCAATTTGGCACAGATGAATTTTACGTCTTATTTGGTGAGAGTTCTGTTGCTTATTCATGTTTTATATGGTAGCTTCTTTTAGACGTCTATAACTGATTAGGAGGCCAGAGAAATGTGTGTCAGTCAACACTTTAAAGACGTTTAACCACGTCTTATCCTGACGTAATTCAATTTAATTTGCTCTAGATTATCAAGTAACATTTCACTCACATTTACCTCGTCGCAATTAAGGTCTACATCGTCAAATGACGATGAAGGAGACTTTGTTAACTTTCGAAAGATCAGAGCGAACATTACGAAGTTGGATAGAACACTGAAAAACAGCACTGATTTCCGGGTTAGTCATTTCTGCACAAATAACATTCCTTGAAACGGGTTTTGACGGATTACTAAACCAGCTTTCATAAGTCGGACGAGTTGACGTTACAGCCATGAAGAATTTGACGCAGCAGTTTAATACAAAAGTAAGCTACTGGTAGATCAAACGGGCTACCTGAGTCAATGTTCAAACTCGTTTTGTACATCCAAGAGGACTCAATTCAGAAAGGCCGAGAAATAGGGTTTGAGGTAAACGCGATTCAAATTAATTTCAAGATTAAAAGAAGATTGAATGTATCGCTGGCAGACAGGGTAAACCTTCGTTAGTACTTTTTTAGCTTTTCTCTTCCGCAATAGAGCTCTACAGCTAGTGACACAAAAATGATTCCGACGCATTTACTGTCGTTGGCCGTTTATTTACTATGTTTATTTCTCTCTTTCAAAAACATCAGCAAATTGTATCAAATTACAATGGTAGTATTAACTTGAAGCTAGTTCATACATGGCAGTAACTCTCAGTATTACGTAATAACTCAAACCATGCGATCTGATAAAAAGGTTAATTATGCAAAAATGGTAATGTTAACAGCGAATATAACTGTCGATTCCTATCGCGGACTACTATATTCCATCACCATGGATTCACAGGAATAGCATATATGGATGGTTTAGTTGTCTGACATGCATCGAAGGTCACGTTTTCGTGACGTCATCAGTGTCCGGGGTTATTGTTTTTGCTCATGAAAATCAAGATTTTATTTACATTTTAATTTTAATTTCTCGGTTTTCCCGAAAAGGAAGGTTGTTTCACTACTACAACGAGCGGAACTATAAACAAGTCGTATGAAATAACAATGATGATGTTTCTAGCTTAAAGCTATTGCGCACAATGCCAAATTAACCATAAGTGAATCCATACGATCCGAAAAGTGTTGATTAACCGAAATGATTAACGGCCAATTAGTCTGTGAAATGGTGCTGCGCACTATTACTAAAAAGTAAATCTCATGACCAGTGATGCACATAAATATATCGGGGGTCAAATTTTCGTGACGTCATTAGTGCCCGGTGCTGTTGTTTCACCTCAAAATCAAGATTCCTCTCTAATGAGTCTCTATAAGTTACTTAACTCGGCTTTATAAGTTGTTATTAATATTTTATCATTCGCATAGTTCACACTGCTGTGAAAAAATTGGTTCGATTCAGGGACTGATCCGAAATCTCGGCTCTGCAAGATCTTGTTACTGTGCTAAGTAATCAGTGTACACTGAAATATTACAAGGCAAGGCTAGGCAAACAGCATGTTTCTCAATTTGACACAGATGAATTTTACGTCTTATTTGGTGAGATTTCTGTTGCTTTTTCATCTTTAATATGGCAGCTTCTTTTAGACGTCTATAACTGATTAGGAGACCAGAGAAATGTGTATCAATCAACACTTTAAAGACGTTTAACCACGTCTTATCCAGACGTAATCCAATTTTAATAATTTGCTCTAGATTATCAAGTAACATTTCACTCACATTTACCTCGTCACAATTAATGTCTACATCGTCAAATGACGATGAAGCAGACTTTGTTAACTTGAGAAGTAATATTTCAAAAACGAGTGCCAGTGTTTCATCAGGTTTCCAAACGCGAGAAACATTTGAAACCACGAGGCCGCAGGCCGAGTGGTTTTATTGTTTTCGAGCGTTTCGAAATCTGATGAAACCCGAAGCACGAGTTTTTGAAATTACTTCTCCAACAAAGAAAATTAGTTTAAATTATCATTTGAATAAGATTTCCCAATTCAACTATTATATTTGAGACGTGAAATGTGCATGATCCTCAAAACAATGTGCATGATGTGCACGATGTGCATAATCCTATCACCTAATTGCTGCGCTGTGATAATTTTGAATATTCATCAACTGATGTCACGTTGTTACCTAGCTGTTTGACAGTTCCGAGCGAACACGTTGCTTCACAGAGCAAATGGCAAAGTGTAGATTTAGACCTCCTAAAACTAGCGAAGAAAAGGAAAAGTGTGTGGCCAGCGCAATTCCGAGGTAACGTGTGCATATTTGGTGCGATAAAATTTCTAACGTAAGTGCCAATTTAGATCGGAAGTGTACAGCAAGGTTGAAAGTGGGCCAAAACACGAGGTCGCCACCATAGAGCGAGAATTTAAATTTAGAAAAAGAATGGGCTTTTCTGTTTTGGGTAGTTTAACAACTGTGCCATTACATTCAACGTTAGCAGTAAAAAATTTAGGTTTAAAGTTTGTTTCGTAAAATGTGTGATTAAATAAAGTTGTTAATCGCGCCACGTGTTTTTGTTGCTTTATGAATATGCAGATTAAGAAATCGTTTCAAATACGGGTTTCTTTCAAGGCCGTGTTTTCAACTCGTTTTTCATTAGGTTTCTAAACTCATCCACCTGACCAGAATAAGATGCTCTGGTTGGGTAAGAACAGCATGAATAATTAATGAGTTTGAGAAATATCAAAGCGAACATTACAAAGTTTGATAGAACAAAAACAGCACTGATTTCCGGGTTAGTCATTTCTGCACAAATAACATTCCTTGAAACGGGTTCCGTGATGGATTACTAAACTGCCAGCTGTCATAGGTCGGACGAGTTGACGTTACAGCCATGAAGAATTTGACGCAGCAGTTTAATACAAAAGTAAGCTACTGGGAGATCAAACGTGCCAACTGAGTCAATGTTCAAACTCGTTTTGTACATCCAAGAGGACTCAATTCAGAAAGGCCGAGAAATAGGGTTTGAGGTAAAACGTGATTCAAATTGATTTCAAGATTCAAAGAAAATTGAATGTATCGCTGGCAGACAGGGTAAACCCTCGTTAGTACTTTTTTAGCTTTTCTCTTCCACAATAGAGCTCTACAGCTAGTGACACAAAAATGATTCCGACGCATCTACTGTCGTTGGCCGTTTATTTGCTATGTTTATTTCTCTCTTTCAAAAACATCAGCAAATTGTATCAAATTACAATGGTAGTATTAACTTGAAGCTAGTTCATACATGGCAGTAACTCTCAGTATTACGTAATAACTCAATCCATGCGATCTGATAAAAGGGTTAATTATGCAAAAATGGTAATGTTAACAGCGAATATATCTGTCGATTCCTATCGCGGACTACTATATTCCATCACCATGGATTCACAGGAATAGCATATATGGATGGTTTAGTTGTCTGACATGCATCGAAGGTCACGTTTTCGTGACGTCATCAGTGTCCGGGGTTATTGTTTTTGCTCATGAAAATCAAGATTTTATTTACATTTTAATTTTAATTTCCTGGTTTTCCTGAAAATGAAGGTTGTTTCACTACTACAACGCGCGGAACTATAAACAAGTCGTATGCCGAATAACAATGATGATGTTTTTAGCTTAAAGCTATTGCGCGCTATGCCAAATTAACCATAAGTGAATCCCTACGATCCGAAAAGTGTTGATCAACCGCAGTGATTAACGGCCAGTAAGTCTGTCAAATGGTGCTGTGCACCATTACTAAAAAGTAGATCTCATCACCACCGATGCACAAATTCACCAGGGGTCAAATTTTCGTGACGTCATTAGTGCCCGGTGAGTCTCTATAAGCTACTTAACTCGGCTTTATAGGTTGTTATTAATATTTTATCATTCGCATAGTTCACACTGCTGTGAAAAAATTGATTCGATTCAGGGACTGATCCGAAATCTCGGCTCTGCAAGATCTTCTTACTGTACTAAGTAATCAGTGTACACTGAAATGTTACAAGGCAAGGCAAGCAGCATGTTTCTCAATTTGACAGAGATGAATTTCACGTCTTATTTGGTGAGATTTCTGCTTATTCATCTTTTTATGGTAGCTTCTTTTAGACGTCTATAACTGATTAGGAGGCCAGAGAAATGCGTGTTCATCAACACTAGCTTGAAATACGTGTAACCAAGTCCTATCCAGAGGTGATCCAATTTAATTTGCTCTAGATTACAAGCAACATTTCACTCACATTTACCTCGTCACAATTAAGGGCTACATCGTTAAATGACGATGAAGGAGACTTTGTTAACTAGAGAGAGATCGGAGCCAACATTATGAGGTTGAATAGAACACAACCAGCACTGATTTTCGAGTTAGTCATTTCTGCACAAATAACATTCCTTGAAACCGGTTCTGACGGAGTATGAAACCAGCTCTGAGAAGTCGAACGAGTTGACGTCCCAGCAATTGCACAAGAATTTTGACGCAGTTGTTTATTAAAATGTAAACTACTGGTAGGTCAAACGGGCCAACTGAGTTAATGTTCAAAATTTCGTTACGTAATTTTTTAGCTTGTCTCTAGGTTCCACAATACAACACGAAAATGATTCCGATGCATCTACTGTCGTTCGCCGTTTATTTACTAGCTACTCGAGCTCTCTCTCATATCTATGTGTTCATTTTAATTCATCTGCTTTAAAAACATCAGGAAATTGTATCAAATTACAATGGTAGTACTATCTCGGGGCTGATTCATACTTGGCAGTAACTCTCTGTATTACGTAATAACTCAATCCATGCGATCTGATAAAAGGGTTAATTATGCACAAATGGAAATGTCAACAGTGAAT
>JAHPZR010025875.1:0-13748 GCA_019787425.1 Platygyra sinensis
ATATGAAATGAGAGATGGTGGTCAATTCTCTACAACATGTCATTTCCCAGCAGTGTGTCCATTAGGGGTTAGGCAACACTGCATGGTATTGCATTGCAAAGGGCTGCAGTACTTTCTTTGGTGTGGTTTGGTTTTTCTGTGCAAAGAAAAATCTATATTCCAAAAGATGGATGGACATGCAACGTACATGAAGCTTTGTGTGAGTATTTTCTTTTTCTATTTTGGCCATGAATATGTTAGCAAGGCTACAGCCATATTCATCCCTAGTAGCTGTTCCACTGGTTTGGAGGTAATAATTATTTTCCACTGAATTGAAACAAGTAGGATCAGATACTCCTTGATACCTAGTAGGAACAGACAGGTTTCTGTAATTGTAAAATTCTCGACCTTATGCTTTGCATGTACACTGTAGTGGTAAAAATTATCCTCTTGTGGTACATTGTATGTATCTTGTGTGTATAGACTAGTGATGTCCACTGAGACAGAAATTGTACTTTTAGGCAATTTAGTCTTCTTGAATAAGTTAATTGTCTCTGTTGTATCCTTAAAATACAAAGACTGTTTTTGTGCTATTGGCTGAATGAGGTGAGAAGACTGAGGCCATCACAATATGATATCATGGTGTGTCATTATAATACAAACGAAACATACAGGTGTAGGCAACTTTTGCTCATGCCAACTAGAATAATATATGTCACCAGAGTCCTTGACTGTATCTAATAAATTATTTTTGCAGTGAACTTGAGCCAAAGTCCTTTGTCTTGGGAAGGGGATATTACATGCATCCATCAACCAGGTACACTGGCAGTACTTAAAAGTTAAAGACAGCAGTGTTAATTTTAAAAAAAGTTGTGAGACGTACATGTAAGCAGGGGGTAGGCACTTGAACCTTTTTCGACCCCTGAAAAGGAGATCATGAAAAACTAAACTGCCATCAGCCTTTTTTTGGCGACCTCCTACTGTTAAAAAAAATGCCTGATTGCCGGTTTGTCCAAAAAGTCATGCTTTCTTACAGTAGTTTCCGTTGGTGCAGTTTGGTTTTTTATTTGTACATGTACATGTATTATATTCTTGCCCCTGTATTGTAGGTGTTCAGCATGCAGTGAGCAATGTCAATACATAAATCTGTCTTTAATTTTCGATCCTTTTATAGATGTGAAATTAAAGTTTTGTGAAACCTTGAAACAAATTTGCATGTAATCATGCTCATCACAATTTGATACTAAAAAGTGTGGGTCACCAAGCTCATTTTTGAGCCAGAAGCTCTTAAAGCTAAAATTAAGGGTGTTTAAAAAAGGTTGGAATGTGGCATTGTTGTGGTCACGTTTTTGGCCATAAACATTACCATTCCTGGTTCACCAATTTCTGGGCATCTATGTGGTACCAATAGTATTGATTGGTGAAAGAATAGCTCTTAGAAAAGTGGTGCTAGAAACTCTTGTTTGCAGACACCTTAATTAAGCCAGCTGTTGAACAAACTACCTTTGCTGGTGTTTTTCAACTAAGCATTAGTGCAAGCTTTTCCCTTGTGGTCAAGTTGTTTAAGCTATGCCATAATAAAGTGGTTGTCTTATTTTACTAGACTAGTTTAGAATCATTTAGAACTGTTTTAGCAGTTTTAGACACCAGTTTTTTAATGAATTTGTTTTATTTTGTAGCACACCAGAGTCCAACTTTTTCTTTCACTGACAAGGGAAACAGTACAGTGAGGCTTCCAGGTACTGATGCACTTAGTAGTCAATATAAATAGATCTATGCTAAGCCAGCTTTTGAACAACTCACTTTCCCTGTGCAAGCTTCTTCTTTGTTTTCATACAGGCTTGAGTAAAAGACGTAAGTTTTTAGTGCAGAGTGCACTATTGGGATGGTTTGGGGGTTGACCGCGCTAAGCACTATGCACTATGGCAATAAGGTGTAAACTTAAATGTTTGTTTAATTAATTAATTTCAATGAATACATTAGCCTTGTTTTGAGGGGGTGGGGTAGGTACCTCTAATTGCTACGTAAAACGTGCTACACTTACATCACTTTGGGAGTAACATCACAAAACTATATATGGTTCCAATATTCCCTTGTTATCCTAGTGGTACTATCCTCTTAAGAACAATAGCAATTTCCTCGAAGCGCATGCGCAGATTGATTAGCATTAGTGTTAACTATATGTTAGGTAACCGTTACATTTCATACACAATTATACAAGGAATGTTAAGTGTTTTTCCTTGTGGTAGAACACGACATGTAAGACGCATGCGCTCTAGCACTGTCAGCATGATACAATCCTTTCTCGAGTTCAGATTCATGCATGCGATACCACACTCTCGTCTTAGCGGGCGATAGCAGTTATATTTCAGGTAATATCAATTCTCCCTTTTAGTGCCAAGAGCGCTTTTGTGACAACGCATCTTTTGGAATCATCCCTAATTCGGTTAAAAAATGTCGCTTGCTGTTTTCAAACTATTTCGTGTTTGCTCAGCTTTAAAGAGGGAAACGAATGGATCTCTTCAGCCGCTTGCTTATTTTTTCCTTAATGAAAAAGGAAAAGAAGTTCACAATGTATTCACCCAAAACATTTCTGAGTTAGCGACATAAATTTAAATGTAGTAATGTCGTGACAAAAGAAACTTCCCAAATATTTCTGCAGACACGGTGGCACTTACGGAAACCGCAAAAAAATTAAGTTAGTCTTTTAGGGGACTCATTCACCTATGTAAGATGTAATATCGGTCCAGTTGAAACGCTTCTCGGTTGTATTAATCGATATCACTGTGTATTTTGAACTGGTTTATTGTTAACACCAATGGTGGCAACCTAATAAGAACGTGCTATTCCGAGACACGACGTGACTATTTGATAATTAAATTAGTGACTGTTTATGGATGATATGAAAATTTGCCTCTTGAAGGAAACAAAATCATTCCTTTTCCATTTTTTTATGAGTTAATAACATTATTTCATTTTTCTCCAGCAGGAAAAATGCGAGCGTATTTTCCTTTTTTTATCTTTTGAGAAAACAAGGGTATCATGTTACAAACTTTGCGTGGAAACAAAAGTATCAAGTTACAAATGTTGGCGTTGAAAAAATAAAATTATCACGTTTGCTAGTTCAACATATCAATGAATTTAAAATGAACGAAATTCAACGTAAAACACCACAGTAAAATTTAAAACCGTCTTGACAAACAGTAATTGCTGCCGCAGCGAGTGAGCCTGAAGCGAACGAGCGAGGCAGCTCTCTAATGAGCAGAAGATTACATTATAGGGGCTTGCAATCACTTTTTCTTACCAAACGCAAGGAATTGTGGTTATGCACAAATGGGAGATTTGCAGTGTAGGATGCACAGTGGTATGCGCAAGGAATTGTGGTTATGCGCGAACGGAAATATTTTAGGATGCGCAGTGAAATGGCGCAAGGAATTGTGGTTATGCGCCAATGGATGATTTAGGATGCGCAGTGAAACATATGCTTGCTTGTTTCTTAAAGTAGTGTCAAATTGTGGTGTGTTAACTAGTATACCTAAATGGTAATAATGCTGCCAAATGGGAGAACAATATTAAGTATGCTAACAGTTTCCCTATGAACTGAACAGTGAAGAATTGATTTGCCCAAGATATATTTGAATCGTTATGACAGGAAATCAATTGAAATTGTTTTTGGGTAGGGTGCGTTGTGGGATTGAATAGATATTGCGTGCAAGTGCCCTTTTCTTCACCAGAATTTGAACTTATATTGCGCCACGAACAACACGAGGATGACATAACCGTCTTTTCGCGTGGATTCCAATAATAGTTTTTGCCCTGATTTACTTGTAAAACGATGTGCAGGAGATCGTGATTGACTTTCACAACTCTTGCTTTTGTTTTAAATGCAGTACGTGAAAGTTAGTAAATCTGGATCAATATAATTGTGACATCTCATTTTAAACTTAGTATGTCATTTCTTAGCAGTCTCGCAGATGAAGAGAAATCATTGTTACTAAAACTTGTAGAATATTTAAAACAAACAGAAAGTGTAGAACTCACTTATTTCATATATGCCTCGAGAGCCACATTAAATTTTCGAAAATTTAAGGTGGCTCTGAACCCCCTTCGCAGAACTTTTTTAAACTTTGCAAAAAGTTGCATCTTATCATACTAATTACAATTCCATAATAAAAAATGGGGGTCACCGAGTTCGTTTTTTAGTTATAAGCGCTTAAAGCTAAAATTAAGGGTGTTTTTAGCAGGTCATATTGTTGCTATTGTAACCTATTGTGCCACAAAATTAACAGCAACTTGTTCGCCGATAATTGGGTAGTTTACTGATACCAATATTTTTGGCATCAACCGGTATAAAGTGGTTATAATGACCCATCAAACTCTAGGTCTTGGAAAGTACTGGAAACTGTTTCCAGCCACCTTAAGAGGAAAGAAAATAGAATCTAGTTGAAAGTATTTTCTGAGCTTACCCTACTTCTCATTGTGGGGAAGTAAAGGCGTGTGCACAACAGATAAACGAGAGCTAAGATCACTGCTTACTACATCTGACTGAAGTTAATATACCAAAGACTTAAGAAAGGCTTGGAAAATGTTTTTGGGATTTGCCAACTAATAGGATTTTTTTTTCAGTTCTATGACTGTATGATGGAGTAGCCAACTGCAGCTTTTGTGGCTGTCGAAAATACTTTTAGCAACTGTTTCTCTAAAACAACTCCAAAGGCTTGGAAAATGTTTTCGGGACTCGTCAATTAATAGGAATTTTTTTCAGTGCTACGACTATGATGAAGTAGCCGTCTGCAGCTTTTGTGGCTGTTAAAAATACTGTTAGGAACTGTTTCTCTGAAACAACTGCAATTTTTAGCAAACAAATCGGGTTTTCCAACGACGGGTATAATAAGTAGTCAATTTGTGGTTTGATTGTTAAGTTGGCTGACCAGATGGTCCCAAATTGTCCCCTTCCCCACTCTGTGACTTTTTAAATTTTCCTTATAAGAGTAATATTGCCTTGAGAGCTAAGATCGCTGCTTACGACATCTGACTGAAGTTAATATACTAAAAGACTTAAGAAAGGCCTGGAAAATGTTCTCGGGATCCGTCAACTAATAGGTTTTTTTTTCAGTTCTATGACTGTATGCTGGAGAAGCCGTCTGCAGCTTTTGTGGCTGTTAAAAATACTGTTGGGAACTGTTTCTCTAAAACAACTGCAAAAATTAGCAGTCAATTTGTGGTTTTATTATTAAGTTGGTTGACCAGATGGTCCCAAATTGTCCCCGTCCCCACTCTGTTAATTTTTTTAATTTTCCTTAAGGGTAATATTGTCTTCCTGTGGGAGGGTTTGCGGGCATCATATTTTCTTGGTTAAAAGGAAAATATTATCGCTTTTTGAATATGGATGGTGAAGTAATTCAGTTAGGTGAGTCAATTCGGGTCACACTTACCTCTCACGAAGTGGCCCAGTTGGCAGAAATATCTGAACGTACACATTTTATGTTGTATTCAGATCTAAGGACCAGATGGACCACCTTCTTATTTTGGTGGATCGAAAACATCTATTTAAAAGATATGTATAAAAGTGTCGTAGCACGCATAATAATGAGGGTGGTTATTATGATGTTTATGATCTAATTCCAGTTCTGTACTTTACGCATTATATAGCGAAGTGGAAATGGATGTATGAAAGACTAGTTAAGTTTTTGCATTTAAGGTTTATTGACGCTGATGAATCCTGGCCTTATCAAGTATTCAAAAAAAAAATTAGAAATATGTTACGCAGCACAGATAGGTGGCTCGATAATGATCATTTCTCTTTTGGAGAGTGGAGGCGGCGAGGTTGTTTTGCTCGGGGTTGCAAGCTTTGTGAAAGTGATCCACCAGATAGTGATGGGGATGGTTCACATGAGGAGTAGTATTTCTTTCTTCATAAGGTCGTCTTTTGATAGAAGAATTCCATGAACAGTGTTTCTCGGTCCTAGCTAGGGCACGCATATTAACAAGGCATCGTCCTGTCTGAACTGTTTGGCACGTGAAGAGTCGCATAATTCTAGTTGGAGTTAAAAAAAAAAATTACAAATGTGAGGCAGTCTAGTTGGTTCTGACACTCCTTTTCTTTGACAATTAGAAATTTTTTATTCAATCGATTTTGTTAAGCGTTAAACTGTTCACACAGCACATTCCTTTGTAGTTAAAGGTATTTCACTTTCAATACCAGTCATTCATAATTTTGTGGATGATATAAACAGTAAGAATATATAGTGGTCTGGTTGTTGGAATTACCTGGACTGATAAGACATTTTCTTTCGATCATCATCATATTGACTCACCAATTTTAGTGTGAAGGAAACTTACTGTATTTTTTCAATTTAACCCCCTGGCGTTTATTTCAAACGTACTCCGTTCGTCGAAAGCTGCGGTTTATTCGTGCCTGTTATTTAATAAAACGATTCCTATCCCTTTTCCTGGGCTACCATGCCTCTATATCTCAATCTAAGTACACCACAAATAAGAAAATTGCTAAAGTGACCTAAATTTACAACCCGGCGTTTCAAATCGAAAAAATACGGTGGGTAAGCCAAATTAATACATTCGTTGGGAATGCACCCATTGATGAATTCTATTTGTTATATTAAATATCAGTTATGGCTATTGCAGTAAAAAAAGAGGGAGTGCTGTAATTAACAATTATTCACCGGCGTGGAAGTAAATATCCACCGACACTGAGGTGAATAATTGTTTTAGTATATACCACGCAAGCTGAATAACTAGCGGCCCAAAGAGTAACTTTATTTGTGACAATATACCGACAAAAGCCATTTTGTTTTTCTTCGGCTGCTCGGAGGTGAATAGTACTTGGCTAATCACCTCCGAGCTAGCCAATCAGCGCGCACGAAAAGTACTATTCACTTGTGTGGTATATAGTAGTACGCATTATAATGATAGAAGTGATTATGATGATTATGATTTAATTGGACTGCTATACTTTACGTATATAAACATCCTAAATTTTTGCTAATATGTGTAACTCAGAAACGAGCACGAATAATCCCATTTTTTATGATTGAATGGTGATCAGCTTATTGAGATACGATTTTAAGCAAAGAAAATTCGATGATACAAAGAACTCAAGATGAAGAAAGATCATTTTTTTTAGTTATTAGCAAATAAGATAAAGCAAGGTTGCTATTGACAGGTCATATACTAATAATGATAACAATAGTTATTTTAGCGGTATTTTTACTGCAATGTCTGTGATGAAAAGTCAGTTTTAAAGTTCATCATCAACAGGAAATTGCTTCACTTGTTCATTTGTCCGATACGGCAACATTGCTCTCCCGTTTAAAACTTAAGTGGTTAAATCCTGACATTGTCAATTGAGCGTTGTGAAATTTGAACTTAAAACAAACAGGCCTGGGAAAAGTCTGATGATGAACTAGCTGAAACTCGTTGTAAACGGTAATCGTTTATAGAAACGCTAGAAATATAAGCCACTCACAATGGCTATTGACTCTTTCTTAAGTAAATCTATTCGTTTTACTGTAAAAGAAAACAAATTTTGCATTAAATTGTTGTGTTTTCGAGCTTAATACGTCTATTTGTTGTTTGTTTTTCATTCAGACCAGTAATGGAGGGCTTAACATGGCCATGTAAGGTTTCTTTCCTTGGGGAAGGGAGGGGGGGGGGGCATTTAAAGACATTTTAATACGTTTAATGTGATAACCGTTGTGGGCCATCGATGGAGTTAGGGGGTGTTTGTTTTCCTCTTGAACACCACATCGTGCCGTGCCGTGTGCCTCAAGGCCCTTTAGAGATCCAAAAGTTAATCTCCCTTTAAAATATCATCGCAAGAAACGGCTTAATAAAGATGCAAAAACTTAAGAACACAATCGTACATCTAATTGGGGAGTTATTAGTTGTTGTTTTTTTTTCTCGACACTTAAAGTAGCTATTATATATCTTTATTTCCTAAGTTATATATATTTCTTGCACTTTTGACTTAAAGTCTCTACTGAGGAATCTGCATCACAGCATTTCCATCCTTAGAAAGTGCTAGTCCAGTTACGAGAGATTAAACTGTAGTTAAACGCACCCGCAAATATCATTTGGCAAATGGTCCCCGCAAGTGGCTTAAGTTGCGTGTATCGATACATCTCTGGGTCCCCACAATTAGGAACTAGGAAACTTAAAAACTACCAAGCTTTTCCCCAAATTCAAACAGTTGTATAAAGAGATGAGGTAAAGCAACAAAACGCGCTAAGTATTTTTTGGATATCTGCTAGAGATGAGATAGTCCCCACAAGCGGGGTGTGGCAACATAGGCCCCACAAGTAGGCAGTCTAGTTCTGGTCACGTCCCCACAATTAAGACCCCACAAGAATATTAAAGTTTTCCCCAGTTTTTAACAGATGTATAAAGACAAGTGGTAACAAGCAACAAAACGCACTAGGTATTTTTTGGATATCTGCAAAAGATGACATAGTCCTCACAAGAAGGGTGTGATAACATAGGCCCCTCAAGTAGGCTGGGGTACGTATGAGTAAGTACATACATACATACATACATACATACATACATACATACATACATACATACATACATACATACATACAGCTCACTGTCTAGGGCTCTTCCGCCGTCAATACTGACAACTAAGAGCTAGCAAATTTATAGTTATTTTGCAAATTAATTCAATTAAATCAATTTGTTTTGCAGTGCAAATTTGTCATTTTCTCAGTCATATACTAAATAAGTAATTGTATGAGAACTCAAGTCTTCCTAAAGGCCCATGCAATTTTGAGAGAATTTTAAAACATATCACATGTATTACAAATTCTCAGAAGGTGACCAAATTTCCACATATTAAACTTTAGCACGGCAGTAAGGCCTAGAGGACACAAACAAAATAAATGAATAAACATAGTCCTATCAATTTCTTTTGATAGTGTCCTCTAAGCCTCGCTGCTAAGCTGAATTTTAATATATTGAAAACAGTGTATCGCACATGCATTCCATTAATGAATTCCACTGTTCTCTGAATATTATAAAAATAATTTTCTCCTCACCTAAAGAACTGGGAGGCCTACCCTGTTCATTTTAGTCCTTATTCTCCATAACAGGAACTGGAAAAACCAGCAACCGCTGGAGTGCAATTACCTATCGTATTGCACTTGCAGTCTTCACGAGAAGTCCTGCAGCATATGAAGCCTTAAAGAGCTATGGTATTTTACAACTCCCATCATTGTCAGCGATCAAACAGTTCACTTCTGCCAACTATCAGCCTGCTGGTACTACATGTAACTTTGAACATCTACAGGAAGCTAGAAAGTCATTATAACATAACTAAAGCAAAGCGCGCGCTCTGACTGGCTAATTCGGCATCTACTTGCTCAATAGTACACGCTATAGCGTTTACCATTTGTTAAATACAGCATACATTGAAGAAAGAGTAGAACAGGGTCATCCAAAACCAATGCGCACAGGGCTGGTAATTTTGACGAAGTTAAAGTTGTGATGAAGGTTCACTGGAACAGTGCAGACAATGGGTGAGATAAACTTAGAGTACAATTAAAGTTTCTACTGGTTAATGCAAGACTTTGTGAGTTGATTAAAGTAATGAAATCCTTGTTTGCAAGCTTACATGTACATGTACATATACTCAGTATGCATGTCGGTGCTTGTTTTGATGTTGTTTTTTTCTTGTAAATTTACTGTAAAGATTTGTGGGTCATGCAATGACTTCAAATGACATGGCATCATTACAGGATGTTTATGAGGAGTTGAGAGCACCCAAGGCATGCAAGGCATCTTACCAGTTGCAGTTTCTCTGGCGTGACCTCACTAGTGACTTTGATATCATCGGACCGTACTATAGCAGCCACAAGGGAATGGAAAGCAAATTCATAATATCATGCCTGATGGCCAGCATCCATGCCCTCCATATCCACGGGTTTAAAACCATGGTAGTAGTCTGTGATGGTGCCAGCCCCAATTTAAAGGCAGTGAAGTATCTAACAACCCAGCGAAGTGGGGCATATGGCATCAATGATGACCCCAATGTTGACGATCCGCATCATGTCAAGCCATGGATGATGAATCCCTGGACCAATGTGAAAATGGTTTTCATTCCATGTCCTTCACATCAGGTTGTTTAGTTTCACGTGTTAATTACCAGCCAGTGTCTTAAGTGTTTATTGTTACATGGATGCATGCAGTTCAAATTTAGATTATATATTGTAAATAGTAAACATTTATGTTTCTTCTACTTTTCTTTTTTGAAGTCTCTTCTCATCGTATATGCATTGCAGGTCAATAATAAATTTTTGGGCTTATTTTTATACAGTGTTCATGTTAGAGATGATGCATGAATAGTTTTTTTGGAAGTTTTAAATTATCAATCGATCGAAGACGGACTACCACTCATATACAATAAAATTTATTTTTAATGTTACAGGGCTCTGAATTTGTGAAGACTAAGGCCCTATTTACATGGGTCGCACAAATTTTTAGCATGCAGCTAAGTGTGCAAGTATGGAGCCTGAAAAAAGGTCCCAAACTTGCACTCTTAGCCGTTCAAAAATTTGTCCAGTTCCGCCGGTCAGGTAGCTACAAATATATATTAGTTCAGCTGGTCAGGTGGAACCTTGCAAGTTTTTGTTCGTGGAAAAATTTGTACAGACCCATGTAATCGGGGCCTAAATTACTAACAGATATCTATGAGTGATTTGAATTTTATTTAAGTTGAAGAGCCTTATTGCTGCTCTCCATTCTTCTCGCCAAGTCAATGGTAATCAGGCAAAGGATTTTGATGTATATGGAGTTCACTTTGGTTGGCAAGTTCTGAAGGACTTGTGGAAAAGAGAAATGAAACGTGGCAGGTGTGGAAAAATGAGAAGGGTACCCCAACTGTGCTATCGGCATATCTTCAGAGATTGTTGGACAAGGCTGAATGTAAAACTAGCTAAAATCATGCAGGT
Organism: Platygyra sinensis; assembly: GCA_019787425.1. Classification (NCBI taxonomy): domain Eukaryota; kingdom Metazoa; phylum Cnidaria; class Anthozoa; order Scleractinia; family Merulinidae; genus Platygyra; species Platygyra sinensis. The sequence goes on from JAHPZR010025875.1 coordinate 10,944, forward strand.
AACATTGTTGTAAAGACGCTCAAATCAGAAACACTGGACTTTATTTCTTCGATGTGCATTTCCTATGATTTTCCAATGAGGGCTCTTCGTATAAAAAAAATGGGTAGTAGCATTTTCATCCCACAAACACAAATCATGTTTATACATCTATGAAGAGCCTTGATACATTAAAAATGAAGAATTAGTCCTTCTGAAATGATATGCACAACTGTGCATGTCTTGCAAGAAGGGAAAATTAAATTACATGTGAAAACATACATTTCGATATTACCATTGAATTGTAATTAAAAATCAATTGTTTTTTGCAGCTACTTTTGTCATGTGTTCTGAATCATATATTTATCAATGAAGCAAAAACAAAAACAAATTCCTTGCCATTTAGCCAATTTCGTGATATTCACATCATAAATTTTTTTACTGAACTGAATTTTTTTTATGCAGCAAAACCAAGTTATTGCCGAACTATCTGAATGCGTGGAGGGAAACCCACCAGATAAAGAAAACGTCTCTAAAACTGTAGAGTATCTTGATGGTTGCCGTGATCTGTTTGAGAGAGGAATATTAAGCCATGAGAAGATTGCAGATGAACACAGCCCTGTGTTACAGAACATGTTCAATGGTTTTCCTTCTTTGTTGGCTGGGCTGATTATGCTTGGGAACAAGGTGGGGATTTTTCGAAAATAATAATCAGAACAAGATGTCTCACCTATTAATAAAATGGGCACCTGATAAGTAGCTGTTTATTTATCTATCAATTTTTTGAGGAAGGGAGGGGGGGTGGCGCAGGCAACAGAAAGACATCATCATCATCATCATAAATCTTTATTTATACACGAAATCATATCGCTTTTACATGGTCTTCCTAGGAATCGTGTTTAAAACTAGACTAAAATACTCTAAGGAACTACTGACTATAATGTCAATACACCACTTCTGTCCCACCACCTAATTCTATCAAGTGTTTCTTGGGGGTATGTTGTAATTTAATTCGAATTAAATTGTTCACACAATCTCAGCACTCTGACTTGCAATTAAATTATCCAGGAGCTTCCACATTAAATGTCAACCTTCTGTCAACACCAAACTTAATCTGTATACTCAGTTGATTTTTTTTTTTAATTTCAGAACCCAACCTGACCTCAACCACCCAAAAAGGATTTCTTGCTTGGCAGGTAATTGCTGACGCTTTAAGCCCCAGTTGAACAAGTAAATTCTCACTTCTTTATTTCCTACAGTTGTTATCAACAGGACAATTTTTCTCTGATCATCAATGGTAAAGATTCAACACTTAGCATAAGTATGTGTTTAACCAAGGATTATGTAGAGCTGTGATCAGTGTCACTATTGATATGTTTTATTGCCAGCACAGGCAATGTACAGTTTTTATTAGTGATCAATACAGCATCAATAATTTAAGACCACAAGACAAAATATACAATAATAGCTTGATCAAAAGTTATTTGCCTTTCAGACATGGGATCTCACTAGACCGATGTACTATGGGTTTACAGAATTTTGTCAGTCCTTCCTTCAAACTTTTCCAGGATACTACATTTGGCCTCTACGCTCAAATGGCAGTGCTCTAGAAACCATCTTCAGCCAGCTAAAGTTTGGCATGAATGGTCACTTAACTTCAGTTAACTATGCTCCTGCTCTCGCAACATTGAAACTTAAACGACAAATTCATGGTTGGAGGGGAAAGTATGTTTACAGGAGGACACCCCTCTATGTAAGAGAACACCCTCTCAAGAGACGCAGACGCTGAGAAATTACAGATTAACATATGGACAAGAAGGCAACCTTCTGCTTGCATGTTTACATGAAACCCAAACCATTGTTGCCACAGGTATAACTTTTCTTTCCTGACTTTTCCTCCAAAAAAATAAGATCTCCCTGACTAATTAAGTACAAAATATCAGAAGTAGCAGCTTCTGGGCCCAACTTGCAGCCTTCCTTTTCACTCTTAAATTGAGACTACATGTAATGAGTTTTCTTCTTCTTGATGTAAAAATATCATTGAGAACAGGATGACAGGATGTTTCTACCAGCCGTCAATGGTATATCAGCAGTGTTATTTAGTTATTTCAATTTTCTCTCACTTTTTTTCAAAAATATATCAATTTTCCCTGACCATTTTCTGACCTGTGGCAACTCTCAAACATGAGATTCAGCTTGCTATGGCTAAAAGTAATTGTTAATAACAGTTTTAAGGCAGAAGAAAATTTGAAACTCAGTCAGTGTGGTTGAGGTTGGATGAAATTGATGTAAGTTTGCATGCATTGTAATGTGCATTAGTTTTTTATCGTGGGACATTTGAGCCACTCTTGAATCCAAAACTAGATGGGCTTTAAATAATAATGATGATGATGATGATTATGATGATGATGATAACAAAAGCAATATATAATTTTGTACATAAGGTCTATTTTTGTAACTGGCTTTTGAGTTTTTCCCTAAGCATTACTTGCCGATCTTGTGTTTGTTGGCAATTGTGTTCTTCAAGGCACTTCTGGGCTCGACTAAATTCATTGCACCTGATATTGTACATTTTTCTTAGGAGTCTGCTATAAAAGTCACATCTTGTGCTGGGTTTTAACTCAATGTTGAGTTCCTCCAGTACAGTTAAAAAGGCTCTCTTAGTGCGATTGTCATTTTTGACATGCTGCTCTGCAACCTGCAATAGACATGTACTATTAACATTAAGACGAATAAAATTTAGAAAAGTACAGTACATGTATGTTCACATTCTGACATTTTGGTCTCAATTTCGGGTCTGCCACTCCTCTCAGCACCAAGATATTTATC
>JAHPZR010025876.1:0-15808 GCA_019787425.1 Platygyra sinensis
TTTTCCCTTGTGATATGAAATGAGAGATGGTGGTCAATTCTCTACAACATGTCATTTCCCAGCAGTGTGTCCATTAGGGGTTAGGCAACACTGCATGGTATTGCATTGCAAAGGGCTGCAGTACTTTCTTTGGTGTGGTTTGGTTTTTCTGTGCAAAGAAAAATCTATATTCCAAAAGATGGATGGACATGCAACGTACATGAAGCTTTGTGTGAGTATTTTCTTTTTCTATTTTGGCCATGAATATGTTAGCAAGGCTACAGCCATATTCATCCCTAATAGCTGTTCCACTGGTTTGGAGGTAATAATTATTTTCCACTGAATTGAAACAAGTAGGATCAGATACTCCTTGATACCTAGTAGGAACAGACAGGTTTCTGTAATTGTAAAATTCTCGACCTTATGCTTTGCATGTACACTGTAGTGGTAAAAATTATCCTCTTGTGGTACATTGTATGTATCTTGTGTGTATAGACTAGTGATGTCCACTGAGACAGAAATTGTACTTTTAGGCAATTTAGTCTTCTTGAATAAGTTAATTGTCTCTGTTGTATCCTTAAAATACAAAGACTGTTTTTGTGCTATTGGCTGAATGAGGTGAGAAGACTGAGGCCATCACAATATGATATCATGGTGTGTCATTATAATACAAACGAAACATACAGGTGTAGGCAACTTTTGCTCATGCCAACTAGAATAATATATGTCACCAGAGTCCTTGACTGTATCTAATAAATTATTTTTGCAGTGAACTTGAGCCAAAGTCCTTTGTCTTGGGAAGGGGATATTACATGCATCCATCAACCAGGTACACTGGCAGTACTTAAAAGTTAAAGACAGCAGTGTTAATTTTAAAAAAGTTGTGAGACGTACATGTAAGCAGGGGGTAGGCACTTGAACCTTTTTCGACCCCTGAAAAGGAGATCATGAAAAACTAAACTGCCATCAGCCTTTTTTTTGGCGACCTCCTACTGTTAAAAAAATGCCTGATTGCCGGTTTGTCCAAAAAGTCATGCTTTCTTACAGTAGTTTCCGTTGGTGCAGTTTGGTTTTTTATTTGTACATGTACATGTATTATATTCTTGCCCCTGTATTGTAGGTGTTCAGCATGCAGTGAGCAATGTCAATACATAAATCTGTCTTTAATTTTCGATCCTTTTATAGATGTGAAATTAAAGTTTTGTGAAACCTTGAAACAAATTTGCATGTAATCATGCTCATCACAATTTGATACTAAAAAGTGTGGGTCACCAAGCTCATTTTTGAGCCAGAAGCTCTTAAAGCTAAAATTAAGGGTGTTTAAAAAAGGTTGGAATGTGGCATTGTTGTGGTCACGTTTTTGGCCATAAACATTACCATTCCTGGTTCACCAATTTCTGGGCATCTATGTGGTACCAATAGTATTGATTGGTGAAAGAATAGCTCTTAGAAAAGTGGTGCTAGAAACTCTTGTTTGCAGACACCTTAATTAAGCCAGCTGTTGAACAAACTACCTTTGCTGGTGTTTTTCAACTAAGCATTAGTGCAAGCTTTTCCCTTGTGGTCAAGTTGTTTAAGCTATGCCATAATAAAGTGGTTGTCTTATTTTACTAGACTAGTTTAGAATCATTTAGAACTGTTTTAGCAGTTTTAGACACCAGTTTTTTAATGAATTTGTTTTATTTTGTAGCACACCAGAGTCCAACTTTTTCTTTCACTGACAAGGGAAACAGTACAGTGAGGCTTCCAGGTACTGATGCACTTAGTAGTCAATATAAATAGATCTATGCTAAGCCAGCTTTTGAACAACTCACTTTCCCTGTGCAAGCTTCTTCTTTGTTTTCATACAGGCTTGAGTAAAAGACGTAAGTTTTTAGTGCAGAGTGCACTATTGGGATGGTTTGGGGGTTGACCGCGCTAAAGCACTATGGCACTATGGCAATAAGGTGTAAACTTAAATGTTTGTTTAATTAATTAATTTCAATGAATACATTAGCCTTGTTTTGAGGGGGTGGGGTAGGTACCTCTAATTGCTACGTAAAACGTGCTACACTTACATCACTTTGGGAGTAACATCACAAAACTATATATGGTTCCAATATTCCCTTGTTATCCTAGTGGTACTATCCTCTTAAGAACAATAGCAATTTCCTCGAAGCGCATGCGCAGATTGATTAGCATTAGTGTTAACTATATGTTAGGTAACCGTTACATTTCATACACATACATTATACAAGGAATGTTAAGTGTTTTTCCTTGTGGTAGAACACGACATGTAAGACGCATGCGCTCTAGCACTGTCAGCATGATACAATCCTTTCTCGAGTTCAGATTCATGCATGCGATACCACACTCTCGTCTTAGCGGGCGATAGCAGTTATATTTCAGGTAATATCAATTCTCCCTTTTAGTGCCAAGAGCGCTTTTGTGACAACGCATCTTTTGGAATCATCCCTAATTCGGTTAAAAAATGTCGCTTGCTGTTTTCAAACTATTTCGTGTTTGCTCAGCTTTAAAGAGGGAAACGAATGGATCTCTTCAGCCGCTTGCTTATTTTTTCCTTAATGAAAAAGGAAAAGAAGTTCACAATGTATTCACCCAAAACATTTCTGAGTTAGCGACATAAATTTAAATGTAGTAATGTCGTGACAAAAGAAACTTCCCAAATATTTCTGCAGACACGGTGGCACTTACGGAAACCGCAAAAAAATTAAGTTAGTCTTTTAGGGGACTCATTCACCTATGTAAGATGTAATATCGGTCCAGTTGAAACGCTTCTCGGTTGTATTAATCGATATCACTGTGTATTTTGAACTGGTTTATTGTTAACACCAATGGTGGCAACCTAATAAGAACGTGCTATTCCGAGACACGACGTGACTATTTGATAATTAAATTAGTGACTGTTTATGGATGATATGAAAATTTGCCTCTTGAAGGAAACAAAATCATTCCTTTTCCATTTTTTTATGAGTTAATAACATTATTTCATTTTTCTCCAGCAGGAAAAATGCGAGCGTATTTTCCTTTTTTTATCTTTTGAGAAAACAAGGGTATCATGTTACAAACTTTGCGTGGAAACAAAAGTATCAAGTTACAAATGTTGGCGTTGAAAAAATAAAATTATCACGTTTGCTAGTTCAACATATCAATGAATTTAAAATGAACGAAATTCAACGTAAAACACCACAGTAAAATTTAAAACCGTCTTGACAAACAGTAATTGCTGCCGCAGCGAGTGAGCCTGAAGCGAACGAGCGAGGCAGCTCTCTAATGAGCAGAAGATTACATTATAGGGGCTTGCAATCACTTTTTCTTACCAAACGCAAGGAATTGTGGTTATGCACAAATGGGAGATTTGCAGTGTATGATGCACAGTGGTATGCGCAAGGAATTGTGGTTATGCGCGAACGGAAATATTTTAGGATGCGCAGTGAAATGGCGCAAGGAATTGTGGTTATGCGCCAATGGATGATTTAGGATGCGCAGTGAAACATATGCTTGCTTGTTTCTTAAAGTAGTGTCAAATTGTGGTGTGTTAACTAGTATACCTAAATGGTAATAATGCTGCCAAATGGGAGAACAATATTAAGTATGCTAACAGTTTCCCTATGAACTGAACAGTGAAGAATTGATTTGCCCAAGATATATTTGAATCGTTATGACAGGAAATCAATTGAAATTGTTTTTGGGTAGGGTGCGTTGTGGGATTGAATAGATATTGCGTGCAAGTGCCCTTTTCTTCACCAGAATTTGAACTTATATTGCGCCACGAACAACACGAGGATGACATAACCGTCTTTTCGCGTGGATTCCAATAATAGTTTTTGCCCTGATTTACTTGTAAAACGATGTGCAGGAGATCGTGATTGACTTTCACAACTCTTGCTTTTGTTTTAAATGCAGTACGTGAAAGTTAGTAAATCTGGATCAATATAATTGTGACATCTCATTTTAAACTTAGTATGTCATTTCTTAGCAGTCTCGCAGATGAAGAGAAATCATTGTTACTAAAACTTGTAGAATATTTAAAACAAACAGAAAGTGTAGAACTCACTTATTTCATATATGCCTCGAGAGCCACATTAAATTTTCGAAAATTTAAGGTGGCTCTGAACCCCCTTCGCAGAACTTTTTTAAACTTTGCAAAAAGTTGCATCTTATCATACTAATTACAATTCCATAATAAAAAATGGGGGTCACCGAGTTCGTTTTTTAGTTATAAGCGCTTAAAGCTAAAATTAAGGGTGTTTTTAGCAGGTCATATTGTTGCTATTGTAACCTATTGTGCCACAAAATTAACAGCAACTTGTTCGCCGATAATTGGGTAGTTTACTGATACCAATATTTTTGGCATCAACCGGTATAAAGTGGTTATAATGACCCATCAAACTCTAGGTCTTGGAAAGTACTGGAAACTGTTTCCAGCCACCTTAAGAGGAAAGAAAATAGAATCTAGTTGAAAGTATTTTCTGAGCTTACCCTACTTCTCATTGTGGGGAAGTAAAGGCGTGTGCACAACAGATAAACGAGAGCTAAGATCACTGCTTACTACATCTGACTGAAGTTAATATACCAAAGACTTAAGAAAGGCTTGGAAAATGTTTTTGGGATTTGCCAACTAATAGGATTTTTTTTTCAGTTCTATGACTGTATGATGGAGTAGCCAACTGCAGCTTTTGTGGCTGTCGAAAATACTTTTAGCAACTGTTTCTCTAAAACAACTCCAAAGGCTTGGAAAATGTTTTCGGGACTCGTCAATTAATAGGAATTTTTTTCAGTGCTACGACTATGATGAAGTAGCCGTCTGCAGCTTTTGTGGCTGTTAAAAATACTGTTAGGAACTGTTTCTCTGAAACAACTGCAATTTTTAGCAAACAAATCGGGTTTTCCAACGACGGGTATAATAAGTAGTCAATTTGTGGTTTGATTGTTAAGTTGGCTGACCAGATGGTCCCAAATTGTCCCCTTCCCCACTCTGTGACTTTTTAAATTTTCCTTATAAGAGTAATATTGCCTTGAGAGCTAAGATCGCTGCTTACGACATCTGACTGAAGTTAATATACTAAAAGACTTAAGAAAGGCCTGGAAAATGTTCTCGGGATCCGTCAACTAATAGGTTTTTTTTTTCAGTTCTATGACTGTATGCTGGAGAAGCCGTCTGCAGCTTTTGTGGCTGTTAAAAATACTGTTGGGAACTGTTTCTCTAAAACAACTGCAAAAATTAGCAGTCAATTTGTGGTTTTATTATTAAGTTGGTTGACCAGATGGTCCCAAATTGTCCCCGTCCCCACTCTGTTAATTTTTTTAATTTTCCTTAAGGGTAATATTGTCTTCCTGTGGGAGGGTTTGCGGGCATCATATTTTCTTGGTTAAAAGGAAAATATTATCGCTTTTTGAATATGGATGGTGAAGTAATTCAGTTAGGTGAGTCAATTCGGGTCACACTTACCTCTCACGAAGTGGCCCAGTTGGCAGAAATATCTGAACGTACACATTTTATGTTGTATTCAGATCTAAGGACCAGATGGACCACCTTCTTATTTTGGTGGATCGAAAACATCTATTTAAAAGATATGTATAAAAGTGTCGTAGCACGCATAATAATGAGGGTGGTTATTATGATGTTTATGATCTAATTCCAGTTCTGTACTTTACGCATTATATAGCGAAGTGGAAATGGATGTATGAAAGACTAGTTAAGTTTTTGCATTTAAGGTTTATTGACGCTGATGAATCCTGGCCTTATCAAGTATTCAAAAAAAAAATTAGAAATATGTTACGCAGCACAGATAGGTGGCTCGATAATGATCATTTCTCTTTTGGAGAGTGGAGGCGGCGAGGTTGTTTTGCTCGGGGTTGCAAGCTTTGTGAAAGTGATCCACCAGATAGTGATGGGGATGGTTCACATGAGGAGTAGTATTTCTTTCTTCATAAGGTCGTCTTTTGATAGAAGAATTCCATGAACAGTGTTTCTCGGTCCTAGCTAGGGCACGCATATTAACAAGGCATCGTCCTGTCTGAACTGTTTGGCACGTGAAGAGTCGCATAATTCTAGTTGGAGTTAAAAAAAAAAATTACAAATGTGAGGCAGTCTAGTTGGTTCTGACACTCCTTTTCTTTGACAATTAGAAATTTTTTATTCAATCGATTTTGTTAAGCGTTAAACTGTTCACACAGCACATTCCTTTGTAGTTAAAGGTATTTCACTTTCAATACCAGTCATTCATAATTTTGTGGATGATATAAACAGTAAGAATATATAGTGGTCTGGTTGTTGGAATTACCTGGACTGATAAGACATTTTCTTTCGATCATCATCATATTGACTCACCAATTTTAGTGTGAAGGAAACTTACTGTATTTTTTCAATTTAACCCCCTGGCGTTTATTTCAAACGTACTCCGTTCGTCGAAAGCTGCGGTTTATTCGTGCCTGTTATTTAATAAAACGATTCCTATCCCTTTTCCTGGGCTACCATGCCTCTATATCTCAATCTAAGTACACCACAAATAAGAAAATTGCTAAAGTGACCTAAATTTACAACCCGGCGTTTCAAATCGAAAAAATACGGTGGGTAAGCCAAATTAATACATTCGTTGGGAATGCACCCATTGATGAATTCTATTTGTTATATTAAATATCAGTTATGGCTATTGCAGTAAAAAAAGAGGGAGTGCTGTAATTAACAATTATTCACCGGCGTGGAAGTAAATATCCACCGACACTGAGGTGAATAATTGTTTTAGTATATACCACGCAAGCTGAATAACTAGCGGCCCAAAGAGTAACTTTATTTGTGACAATATACCGACAAAAGCCATTTTGTTTTTCTTCGGCTGCTCGGAGGTGAATAGTACTTGGCTAATCACCTCCGAGCTAGCCAATCAGCGCGCACGAAAAGTACTATTCACTTGTGTGGTATATAGTAGTACGCATTATAATGATAGAAGTGATTATGATGATTATGATTTAATTGGACTGCTATACTTTACGTATATAAACATCCTAAATTTTTGCTAATATGTGTAACTCAGAAACGAGCACGAATAATCCCATTTTTTATGATTGAATGGTGATCAGCTTATTGAGATACGATTTTAAGCAAAGAAAATTCGATGATACAAAGAACTCAAGATGAAGAAAGATCATTTTTTTTAGTTATTAGCAAATAAGATAAAGCAAGGTTGCTATTGACAGGTCATATACTAATAATGATAACAATAGTTATTTTAGCGGTATTTTTACTGCAATGTCTGTGATGAAAAGTCAGTTTTAAAGTTCATCATCAACAGGAAATTGCTTCACTTGTTCATTTGTCCGATACGGCAACATTGCTCTCCCGTTTAAAACTTAAGTGGTTAAATCCTGACATTGTCAATTGAGCGTTGTGAAATTTGAACTTAAAACAAACAGGCCTGGGAAAAGTCTGATGATGAACTAGCTGAAACTCGTTGTAAACGGTAATCGTTTATAGAAACGCTAGAAATATAAGCCACTCACAATGGCTATTGACTCTTTCTTAAGTAAATCTATTCGTTTTACTGTAAAAGAAAACAAATTTTGCATTAAATTGTTGTGTTTTCGAGCTTAATACGTCTATTTGTTGTTTGTTTTTCATTCAGACCAGTAATGGAGGGCTTAACATGGCCATGTAAGGTTTCTTTCCTTGGGGAAGGGAGGGGGGGGGGGCATTTAAAGACATTTTAATACGTTTAATGTGATAACCGTTGTGGGCCATCGATGGAGTTAGGGGGTGTTTGTTTTCCTCTTGAACACCACATCGTGCCGTGCCGTGTGCCTCAAGGCCCTTTAGAGATCCAAAAGTTAATCTCCCTTTAAAATATCATCGCAAGAAACGGCTTAATAAAGATGCAAAAACTTAAGAACACAATCGTACATCTAATTGGGGAGTTATTAGTTGTTGTTTTTTTTTCTCGACACTTAAAGTAGCTATTATATATCTTTATTTCCTAAGTTATATATATTTCTTGCACTTTTGACTTAAAGTCTCTACTGAGGAATCTGCATCACAGCATTTCCATCCTTAGAAAGTGCTAGTCCAGTTACGAGAGATTAAACTGTAGTTAAACGCACCCGCAAATATCATTTGGCAAATGGTCCCCGCAAGTGGCTTAAGTTGCGTGTATCGATACATCTCTGGGTCCCCACAATTAGGAACTAGGAAACTTAAAAACTACCAAGCTTTTCCCCAAATTCAAACAGTTGTATAAAGAGATGAGGTAAAGCAACAAAACGCGCTAAGTATTTTTTGGATATCTGCTAGAGATGAGATAGTCCCCACAAGCGGGGTGTGGCAACATAGGCCCCACAAGTAGGCAGTCTAGTTCTGGTCACGTCCCCACAATTAAGACCCCACAAGAATATTAAAGTTTTCCCCAGTTTTTAACAGATGTATAAAGACAAGTGGTAACAAGCAACAAAACGCACTAGGTATTTTTTGGATATCTGCAAAAGATGACATAGTCCTCACAAGAAGGGTGTGATAACATAGGCCCCTCAAGTAGGCTGGGGTACGTATGAGTAAGTACATACATACATACATACATACATACATACATACATACATACATACATACATACATACATACATACAGCTCACTGTCTAGGGCTCTTCCGCCGTCAATACTGACAACTAAGAGCTAGCAAATTTATAGTTATTTTGCAAATTAATTCAATTAAATCAATTTGTTTTGCAGTGCAAATTTGTCATTTTCTCAGTCATATACTAAATAAGTAATTGTATGAGAACTCAAGTCTTCCTAAAGGCCCATGCAATTTTGAGAGAATTTTAAAACATATCACATGTATTACAAATTCTCAGAAGGTGACCAAATTTCCACATATTAAACTTTAGCACGGCAGTAAGGCCTAGAGGACACAAACAAAATAAATGAATAAACATAGTCCTATCAATTTCTTTTGATAGTGTCCTCTAAGCCTCGCTGCTAAGCTGAATTTTAATATATTGAAAACAGTGTATCGCACATGCATTCCATTAATGAATTCCACTGTTCTCTGAATATTATAAAAATAATTTTCTCCTCACCTAAAGAACTGGGAGGCCTACCCTGTTCATTTTAGTCCTTATTCTCCATAACAGGAACTGGAAAAACCAGCAACCGCTGGAGTGCAATTACCTATCGTATTGCACTTGCAGTCTTCACGAGAAGTCCTGCAGCATATGAAGCCTTAAAGAGCTATGGTATTTTACAACTCCCATCATTGTCAGCGATCAAACAGTTCACTTCTGCCAACTATCAGCCTGCTGGTACTACATGTAACTTTGAACATCTACAGGAAGCTAGAAAGTCATTATAACATAACTAAAGCAAAGCGCGCGCTCTGACTGGCTAATTCGGCATCTACTTGCTCAATAGTACACGCTATAGCGTTTACCATTTGTTAAATACAGCATACATTGAAGAAAGAGTAGAACAGGGTCATCCAAAACCAATGCGCACAGGGCTGGTAATTTTGACGAAGTTAAAGTTGTGATGAAGGTTCACTGGAACAGTGCAGACAATGGGTGAGATAAACTTAGAGTACAATTAAAGTTTCTACTGGTTAATGCAAGACTTTGTGAGTTGATTAAAGTAATGAAATCCTTGTTTGCAAGCTTACATGTACATGTACATATACTCAGTATGCATGTCGGTGCTTGTTTTGATGTTGTTTTTTTCTTGTAAATTTACTGTAAAGATTTGTGGGTCATGCAATGACTTCAAATGACATGGCATCATTACAGGATGTTTATGAGGAGTTGAGAGCACCCAAGGCATGCAAGGCATCTTACCAGTTGCAGTTTCTCTGGCGTGACCTCACTAGTGACTTTGATATCATCGGACCGTACTATAGCAGCCACAAGGGAATGGAAAGCAAATTCATAATATCATGCCTGATGGCCAGCATCCATGCCCTCCATATCCACGGGTTTAAAACCATGGTAGTAGTCTGTGATGGTGCCAGCCCCAATTTAAAGGCAGTGAAGTATCTAACAACCCAGCGAAGTGGGGCATATGGCATCAATGATGACCCCAATGTTGACGATCCGCATCATGTCAAGCCATGGATGATGAATCCCTGGACCAATGTGAAAATGGTTTTCATTCCATGTCCTTCACATCAGGTTGTTTAGTTTCACGTGTTAATTACCAGCCAGTGTCTTAAGTGTTTATTGTTACATGGATGCATGCAGTTCAAATTTAGATTATATATTGTAAATAGTAAACATTTATGTTTCTTCTACTTTTCTTTTTTGAAGTCTCTTCTCATCGTATATGCATTGCAGGTCAATAATAAATTTTTGGGCTTATTTTTATACAGTGTTCATGTTAGAGATGATGCATGAATAGTTTTTTTGGAAGTTTTAAATTATCAATCGATCGAAGACGGACTACCACTCATATACAATAAAATTTATTTTTAATGTTACAGGGCTCTGAATTTGTGAAGACTAAGGCCCTATTTACATGGGTCGCACAAATTTTTAGCATGCAGCTAAGTGTGCAAGTATGGAGCCTGAAAAAAGGTCCCAAACTTGCACTCTTAGCCGTTCAAAAATTTGTCCAGTTCCGCCGGTCAGGTAGCTACAAATATATATTAGTTCAGCTGGTCAGGTGGAACCTTGCAAGTTTTTGTTCGTGGAAAAATTTGTACAGACCCATGTAATCGGGGCCTAAATTACTAACAGATATCTATGAGTGATTTGAATTTTATTTAAGTTGAAGAGCCTTATTGCTGCTCTCCATTCTTCTCGCCAAGTCAATGGTAATCAGGCAAAGGATTTTGATGTATATGGAGTTCACTTTGGTTGGCAAGTTCTGAAGGACTTGTGGAAAAGAGAAATGAAACGTGGCAGGTGTGGAAAAATGAGAAGGGTACCCCAACTGTGCTATCGGCATATCTTCAGAGATTGTTGGACAAGGCTGAATGTAAAACTAGCTAAAATCATGCAGGTAACATTGTTGTAAAGACGCTCAAATCAGAAACACTGGACTTTATTTCTTCGATGTGCATTTCCTATGATTTTCCAATGAGGGCTCTTCGTATAAAAAAAAATGGGTAGTAGCATTTTCATCCCACAAACACAAATCATGTTTATACATCTATGAAGAGCCTTGATACATTAAAAATGAAGAATTAGTCCTTCTGAAATGATATGCACAACTGTGCATGTCTTGCAAGAAGGGAAAATTAAATTACATGTGAAAACATACATTTCGATATTACCATTGAATTGTAATTAAAAATCAATTGTTTTTTGCAGCTACTTTTGTCATGTGTTCTGAATCATATATTTATCAATGAAGCAAAAACAAAAACAAATTCCTTGCCATTTAGCCAATTTCGTGATATTCACATCATAAATTTTTTTACTGAACTGAATTTTTTTTATGCAGCAAAACCAAGTTATTGCCGAACTATCTGAATGCGTGGAGGGAAACCCACCAGATAAAGAAAACGTCTCTAAAACTGTAGAGTATCTTGATGGTTGCCGTGATCTGTTTGAGAGAGGAATATTAAGCCATGAGAAGATTGCAGATGAACACAGCCCTGTGTTACAGAACATGTTCAATGGTTTTCCTTCTTTGTTGGCTGGGCTGATTATGCTTGGGAACAAGGTGGGGATTTTTCGAAAATAATAATCAGAACAAGATGTCTCACCTATTAATAAAATGGGCACCTGATAAGTAGCTGTTTATTTATCTATCAATTTTTTGAGGAAGGGAGGGGGGGTGGCGCAGGCAACAGAAAGACATCATCATCATCATCATAAATCTTTATTTATACACGAAATCATATCGCTTTTACATGGTCTTCCTAGGAATCGTGTTTAAAACTAGACTAAAATACTCTAAGGAACTACTGACTATAATGTCAATACACCACTTCTGTCCCACCACCTAATTCTATCAAGTGTTTCTTGGGGGTATGTTGTAATTTAATTCGAATTAAATTGTTCACACAATCTCAGCACTCTGACTTGCAATTAAATTATCCAGGAGCTTCCACATTAAATGTCAACCTTCTGTCAACACCAAACTTAATCTGTATACTCAGTTGATTTTTTTTTTTAATTTCAGAACCCAACCTGACCTCAACCACCCAAAAAGGATTTCTTGCTTGGCAGGTAATTGCTGACGCTTTAAGCCCCAGTTGAACAAGTAAATTCTCACTTCTTTATTTCCTACAGTTGTTATCAACAGGACAATTTTTCTCTGATCATCAATGGTAAAGATTCAACACTTAGCATAAGTATGTGTTTAACCAAGGATTATGTAGAGCTGTGATCAGTGTCACTATTGATATGTTTTATTGCCAGCACAGGCAATGTACAGTTTTTATTAGTGATCAATACAGCATCAATAATTTAAGACCACAAGACAAAATATACAATAATAGCTTGATCAAAAGTTATTTGCCTTTCAGACATGGGATCTCACTAGACCGATGTACTATGGGTTTACAGAATTTTGTCAGTCCTTCCTTCAAACTTTTCCAGGATACTACATTTGGCCTCTACGCTCAAATGGCAGTGCTCTAGAAACCATCTTCAGCCAGCTAAAGTTTGGCATGAATGGTCACTTAACTTCAGTTAACTATGCTCCTGCTCTCGCAACATTGAAACTTAAACGACAAATTCATGGTTGGAGGGGAAAGTATGTTTACAGGAGGACACCCCTCTATGTAAGAGAACACCCTCTCAAGAGACGCAGACGCTGAGAAATTACAGATTAACATATGGACAAGAAGGCAACCTTCTGCTTGCATGTTTACATGAAACCCAAACCATTGTTGCCACAGGTATAACTTTTCTTTCCTGACTTTTCCTCCAAAAAAATAAGATCTCCCTGACTAATTAAGTACAAAATATCAGAAGTAGCAGCTTCTGGGCCCAACTTGCAGCCTTCCTTTTCACTCTTAAATTGAGACTACATGTAATGAGTTTTCTTCTTCTTGATGTAAAAATATCATTGAGAACAGGATGACAGGATGTTTCTACCAGCCGTCAATGGTATATCAGCAGTGTTATTTAGTTATTTCAATTTTCTCTCACTTTTTTTCAAAAATATATCAATTTTCCCTGACCATTTTCTGACCTGTGGCAACTCTCAAACATGAGATTCAGCTTGCTATGGCTAAAAGTAATTGTTAATAACAGTTTTAAGGCAGAAGAAAATTTGAAACTCAGTCAGTGTGGTTGAGGTTGGATGAAATTGATGTAAGTTTGCATGCATTGTAATGTGCATTAGTTTTTTATCGTGGGACATTTGAGCCACTCTTGAATCCAAAACTAGATGGGCTTTAAATAATAATGATGATGATGATGATTATGATGATGATGATAACAAAAGCAATATATAATTTTGTACATAAGGTCTATTTTTGTAACTGGCTTTTGAGTTTTTCCCTAAGCATTACTTGCCGATCTTGTGTTTGTTGGCAATTGTGTTCTTCAAGGCACTTCTGGGCTCGACTAAATTCATTGCACCTGATATTGTACATTTTTCTTAGGAGTCTGCTATAAAAGTCACATCTTGTGCTGGGTTTTAACTCAATGTTGAGTTCCTCCAGTACAGTTAAAAAGGCTCTCTTAGTGCGATTGTCATTTTTGACATGCTGCTCTGCAACCTGCAATAGACATGTACTATTAACATTAAGACGAATAAAATTTAGAAAAGTACAGTACATGTATGTTCACATTCTGACATTTTGGTCTCAATTTCGGGTCTGCCACTCCTCTCAGCACCAAAGATATTTATCAGTTCTCTAATGATAAGCTTTCTTGTCATTAGAGAACTGATAAATATCTTGGTGCTGAGAGGAGTGGCAGACCCGAAATTGAGACCAAAATGTCAGAATGTGAACATACATGTACTGTACTTTTCTAAATTTTATTCGTCTTAATGTTAATAGTACATGTCTATTGCAGGTTGCAGAGCAGCATGTCAAAAATGACAATCGCACTAAGAGAGCCTTTTTAACTGTACTGGAGGAACTCAACATTGAGTTAAAACCCAGCACAAGATGTGACTTTTATAGCAGACTCCTAAGAAAAATGTACAATATCAGGTGCAATGAATTTAGTCGAGCCCAGAAGTGCCTTGAAGAACACAATTGCCAACAAACACAAGATCGGCAAGTAATGCTTAGGGAAAAACTCAAAAGCCAGTTACAAAAATAGACCTTATGTACAAAATTATATATTGCTTTTGTTATCATCATCATCATAATCATCATCATCATCATTATTATTTAAAGCCCATCTAGTTTTGGATTCAAGAGTGGCTCAAATGTCCCACGATAAAAAACTAATGCACATTACAATGCATGCAAACTTACATCAATTTCATCCAACCTCAACCACACTGACTGAGTTTCAAATTTTCTTCTGCCTTAAAACTGTTATTAACAATTACTTTTAGCCATAGCAAGCTGAATCTCATGTTTGAGAGTTGCCACAGGTCAGAAAATGGTCAGGGAAAATTGATATATTTTTGAAAAAAAGTGAGAGAAAATTGAAATAACTAAATAACACTGCTGATATACCATTGACGGCTGGTAGAAACATCCTGTCATCCTGTTCTCAATGATATTTTTACATCAAGAAGAAGAAAACTCATTACATGTAGTCTCAATTTAAGAGTGAAAAGGAAGGCTGCAAGTTGGGCCCAGAAGCTGCTACTTCTGATATTTTGTACTTAATTAGTCAGGGAGATCTTATTTTTTTGGAGGAAAAGTCAGGAAAGAAAAGTTATACCTGTGGCAACAATGGTTTGGGTTTCATGTAAACATGCAAGCAGAAGGTTGCCTTCTTGTCCATATGTTAATCTGTAATTTCTCAGCGTCTGCGTCTCTTGAGAGGGTGTTCTCTTACATAGAGGGGTGTCCTCCTGTAAACATACTTTCCCCTCCAACCATGAATTTGTCGTTTAAGTTTCAATGTTGCGAGAGCAGGAGCATAGTTAACTGAAGTTAAGTGACCATTCATGCCAAACTTTAGCTGGCTGAAGATGGTTTCTAGAGCACTGCCATTTGAGCGTAGAGGCCAAATGTAGTATCCTGGAAAAGTTTGAAGGAAGGACTGACAAAATTCTGTAAACCCATAGTACATCGGTCTAGTGAGATCCCATGTCTGAAAGGCAAATAACTTTTGATCAAGCTATTATTGTATATTTTGTCTTGTGGTCTTAAATTATTGATGCTGTATTGATCACTAATAAAAAACTGTACATTGCCTGTGCTGGCAATAAAACATATCAATAGTGACACTGATCACAGCTCTACATAATCCTTGGTTAAACACATACTTATGCTAAGTGTTGAATCTTTACCATTGATGATCAGAGAAAAATTGTCCTGTTGATAACAACTGTAGGAAATAAAGAAGTGAGAATTTACTTGTTCAACTGGGGCTTAAAGCGTCAGCAATTACCTGCCAAGCAAGAAATCCTTTTTGGGTGGTTGAGGTCAGGTTGGGTTCTGAAATTAAAAAAAAAAATCAACTGAGTATACAGATTAAGTTTGGTGTTGACAGAAGGTTGACATTTAATGTGGAAGCTCCTGGATAATTTAATTGCAAGTCAGAGTGCTGAGATTGTGTGAACAATTTAATTCGAATTAAATTACAACATACCCCCAAGAAACACTTGATAGAATTAGGTGGTGGGACAGAAGTGGTGTATTGACATTATAGTCAGTAGTTCCTTAGAGTATTTTAGTCTAGTTTTAAACACGATTCCTAGGAAGACCATGTAAAAGCGATATGATTTCGTGTATAAATAAAGATTTATGATGATGATGA
>JAHPZR010025877.1:0-12500 GCA_019787425.1 Platygyra sinensis
GGGTACGTACATACATACAAACATACATAAATACATACATACATTGGTCTAAGAATCTCAACATTTAGCAGTTTTCTAAAATTATATGTTTCGCCGATATATAACTTTTTGCAGAGAGCGCAAGTTATACAGTAGACGACATTGGCTGAGGTACAGGTAAAATGATCAGTGATTTTAATAGATCGCTTGGGCCCCGACAATTTCTTAACGGTGCAAATGAAAGGACATGTTTTGCATCGTGCGCGTGCCGGGTTGTTCACTCGTTTGGAAAGAACCTCTGACTAAAAAGTTACCTATGTTTTTGTCGCGTTTAAATGAAATTAATGGCGGTTGCGAAAAGATTCTACCAGTATCGGGATCATTTTGAAGTAATTTAAAGTTTTTCAGAATGATGGATTTTACTGCGTGGTTGTGAGGGTGAATGGAATTCTATTATTATTCTCCTTCTGAGACGTTTGTAGTGCTGACTGCCGATCAATTTGTTGGGCGCGATGATGGCCTGCTTGAACAACAGAGGCAGGATAGCCACGTTTGTCGAAAAACTCGCACATTTCCTCTGATTTTAAGGAAAAGTCAGAGTCCTCATTACAAAGGCGACGAAGTCTAAGAAACTGAGAATAACGAATGGAATCCTTAACATGTGATGGATGTGAAGATGAATACAACGAATAACTATGAGAATCTGTGGGTTTATAGTGCACACTGGTGCATAAACCGCTGCCTTCGACAGAAACTTTAATATCTAGAAATGCTAAAGAAGTATCAGAAATTTCCCAGGTATATTTAAGAGCCGGATGAAACGAATTAACAGCAGTTATAAATTGATTGAGTTCCTCTCTGGTGGAGGAAGTTGCGCTGACACAGTCGTCAATGTAGCGACGGTAGAGGTCAGGTTTGGGGCCGTTGTATTGATTGAAAAATTGGTATTCAATGTAGCCTACGAAAAGGTTGGCGTAGCTGGGTCCCATTTTGGTACCCATGGCCACACCATTAATTTGTTTATAATAACAGCCAGCGAATGAAAAACAGTTTAGTGTTAAAACTAGTTCAGCCAGGCGGAGCAATGTTTCCGAGCTTGGTTCCTTAACAGTACGTAAATCAAAAAAATGTTTGAGGGCTAGAAGACCTTCGCCATTAGGGATGACGGTGCAAAGAGATGTAATATCCACAGTAAAAATAAGTTTGCCTTCGCCCAGGAAATTGAAATCGCGAAAAATTTGGAGTGCGTGTTGACTGTCATTAGTTCGATTGAGCTCTATTGAAATACGGTTCGATTGGGTTCGATTCACACTACCGGGTTGTTTGCTTGCATGCATGCTTATTGTTTGCTTGAGTGGTTGCGTCATTGCCTGTTTGTTTCCTTACTTGCTTGCCTGCTCGCTTGTTTGCTTTCTTACTTGTTAACTTGCTTTCTTGCTTGCCTGCTAAGTACTTGCTTCTTGTTAGAGGGTCTGAATGGAAGGGGGGGAGGGGGGGGGGGGAGGGAAGGTCCTCATGTCGGTTGTCGGTTAAAAATTTCGACCTTTGTCGGGTTCGATAAATCTTAGGTAATTTTTTGTCGCTAGTCGCTAATTTTTTTCTCCCTTTGTCGGTAGTCAGTAATATTTTCTAGCCCTTTATCACTAGTCGGTCAACCCCCTTTTACACCCTCTTGTAAACTTGCTTGCTTCCTCGCGCACTCGTCCTCTTATTTTCTTGTTGGCTTGCTACCTTGCTTGTTTAGTTGCTTACTTGCTTGATTGCTTGCCAACATTAATGAATTTCAATCAGTGGATTCCACAAACCCCGCATTTAAGATAAATGCAGTTCAACATCTCCTCAACGACAACCTTTGGGACAGAGAAAGGTGATCGTTGCAGAGAGGTAATCGTTGTAAGCAGGCCGTTGGAAGACGTTCGACTTATTAACACTTTTGCCAAGTTAGTGGACAAGTAGAGTAGACTTTTCAACTGTTGTCTTAGAATAACGTTCAAAATATTAACACGCGTAAAAAAAACTGGCGCAATACGAGGACATGTTCAAACACTTGTCGCACATTTAAGAACCTAGCATATGACTTTGCTCACGAGTCTCCAATAGCTCAGTGGTCCAACCGGTATCTGGAAGGTCATGGGTTCGACTTCCGCTGGGGGCTCAATAAATTATTTTTCTAAAGGCCCGTTTACACAGGCGATTTTTGTCGCTCACTCGATGCATTTTGTCGCGCCAAAGTTTGCATTGCCTTTTCAAAATCGCACATGTAAACCAGCTGCGATTTTTAGGGCGATTTGTCGCCACGATATCGCAGGGGTTTTCGAACATGTTTGAAACTTGTTCAACTTATGCACGAGAAAAATTGCATGGAGTTGCCGCCTCAAAAATCGCCTGTGTAAACGGGCCTTGAGTCATTCGACTTGAGAACGCTTCTCCATTATTTACACTTTATCCAAGTCACCAAATTGCCTTTTGTTATTTAAAAAAATGCAACGGACCGACTCGATAAAGAAGACGACGCTCTAAGGGCAGTGCTAAAGGAAATTAACAGTACATTTTCCATAAAGGTAAAATTAATTGCAGTGACCATCCTTCAATAACCACTAATGAATAGCAGGTAGTATTTGTTTATCAACATGCCCACTGGATAGCAATTTAACTAGCGGATAGTGTCACCTACCCTTAGAACAACTGAGCCCTGTGGTATTGTTGACTAAAGATCCATTACATGTTGTAACCATCTCTCTTCCAGGTGGATACCGTGAGAAAGCTCCAAGGCCCAATCGGGCCTCCAGGTTTCAACGGCTCTCAGGGACCGATAGGTCCTGCTGGACCTCCAGGATTCAATGGAACACAGGGACCCCGGGGTATCATGGGCCTCAGGGGTTTAACGCCTCACAGGGATCTCAAGGAGGAGCAGACTTTTCTCAGTGTGTACACAAGACAAGTTTAACAACAGGAAGCCAAGACAAAGTATTAAGCAACAGTCCTGCAGCTCCAGTTTCGGTTATCGTGGAAGAACCAGCGTAAGTATACTCAATGTTGTCAAACGATGATTCCGGGACAAAATGGGTCTTAACTGGCTAAAACATTACCTTACTGTACATGTCAAAGTAAAGATCACCTTGTGAACATATTATAAACCAAAGGTATCAAATGAAATAGATTATATTCGTATTCTCGGTATTGGACTGGAACTAGCTTGCAACTGAGGTTAATGCAAGGAGTCTTTTCAAATGCAAATGACATTCACCACTTTTTAATGATATTCCCTCACATAAGCCTACATTGCGAGCTAGTTCCAGTCTTGTTCCAGTCCAATACCTAGAATCGTCATTTTCTTCGCTAGCATATCCATTGCCAGTTAATAATCCTGCCACAGACCCCCATTGCAAGCTACTCAACTCCAGTTCACCGAAAATACAATTATGGTCCTCACCTTCCCCGATAAATTGGCTTTCAGTGCATTCACTTCACTTGACGTATCTCGATCACCTTGGGGAGGGGCAGCGACAGTTACAAAACGCTAGCCAGCATTTTAAGATAAGTTATTCTCGAATAGCTTTTGTCTCTGACTGCTCAGACTTCCAACAATTTCATCCAGGTGAGTCCAGCAATACGAAACCTTCTAACAGAGCATTCTAAACGTACTGCTCAATACGTTTTATTCAATCTCACACTATATGTTCATACAGGGATCTACGAGTGTAGTGTCACTTACTTAGTCCTAGCACAACAAACAGTGACAAGTTAAAGTAGCTTTCCTTTGAATGGCCACGTGCTGAATAAGGGAACGAGCATCTTTGTTTTGATTAATCGACTTTATCGACTGCGTGCTTCATCTTAGGTAATGTGTGCCTTAATGGCGCGTCTTATGGACTGAATAGGCCCCGTTCGATTTATCAGTATTTTAGCATGACTATCAGGACAAATTGCAACTTTCTTTGGTCCTTTAATTCCTTAAAGAGACGTGAATACACCACCAAATAAAGGAGTCTGTCTTGAAGCCTCCGAGTCACGTTAGAATAGTAATACATCGAACATGGACCATTGTGAACTAGTCCAGTCCCCCACGATCAATTGGAATCGAACCAGGAGTTCTCAATGTACGTATTTGAAGAAAGCAAAATAAAATTAATCCGCGATGTTATATTTTGTTCATCAGTCAGGCTACTCAGTACAAATCTCCTTTCCTTTGAGTTAATGTATGAAACAAAATTTCTCTTTTCTTCACAGGCAAAAGAATAGTGGGTGCGACATGCTCATCCGACCTTGCTCAGATGTATTTGCTCTCAACCACCATAATCCTGCTGACGGTCATTTATTTTACAGTTGTAAGTGTTATGGACATTATGGCACTGGCTCGAAAACTGTGAAATGCACCATGCATTACTGGGAATGCCCGCTGTCGACTTAAAGTCTACTGCTGACCTGGTGCACGGAGGGTTCGTGTTGAGTTCAAATCCTCCGAATAAAAAAGTTCATGTTTTATTATCATAATCAGTTATTGCCTTCGATGTTTTTGAATTTATTTGAAACAAGCCGCCAAGTGCACAATTACGGTACTAGAATAGCCAGCCAGAATAGCCATTTTTTGTCGTACTAACATCAAACAGTTTACAATTGTTTATCAAGGTCCAAAAATCTGGAACTCCCTTCCCGGATCAATTATTAATTCACCTAGCTATCTGAACTTTAAGAAAAATATGTAAAACTGAGTTAGTTTTGCCGCACAAGCATCGCGTAAGATTATTTAGATTAATGATAGGCATATGAGGGGCCCCTCTTTTAAGCCTGGTGGTTTCTTGGGATCTCCTCGCCACAATATTGTACTATACATCCCTAATACCATGCGAACCATAGGAAAGGCAATTTTTTGCATTTCTTTCCTTTGCTTTGTACGGTTGCATGAGTTTGACTGAGATGTTGGAATTTTTCTGTGCGATTTCATGCGCGTTGTGAAGGTTTGTTGGCGCTAAGTGTTACCTGAGGTAAATTTACCAGTAACCATCGATTTCCTACAGAAGATTGGAACACAGTGTTTATGGTCTTTTGAATCGGTTTAGGTATACCTTACATTAACACATTCTCGAGTACCGGATTAATTACATTTTATAGAATAGTACATGTAGATTTCATTCACTCTTTTTAGATTACATTTGATAGAATAGTCTTGAGAGAACAAAAACTGTTAAAAATCTCGCTTTAGGCAGTGTCTTAGTGGGGTATGACCAGGAAGGAAAAAGGCGTAAAGGAGTGAGTATTACAAGGTCAATCCGCTTGCCGCTGTTGTACAAATAAGACCGCCGAGTCATCCTAAATTCATAACATGGCTTTAAAATATGTTATCGGCTACGGAGCCCCCACTCTGTTGCATTGCTGATTCAGTCATGTGAAGTGACCATTTTCCAAAATTAAAAGATACCAAGTCCTTCTAATTACTTGACATTCTAAAGCTTTTCAGCTCGGGTTTCTACTTTCGAGATAAAGCACGTTTCAATTTGCAAGCTTGCACGTTGCGTGAAATGGCGAGAAGGCGAGAGGGCTTTTGCGTAGGTCAAAAGATGGGTTATCGCTCAAGTTTTTGCCAACTGAACAGTTCTTGCTTAGAAGAAATATTAATTTCAATGTATCGGAGTTCTAGACTGATGAAATTTTTTTAGGTTTCTTTTTCCTTTTTTTTTTATTCTTCAGTCTTGAATGGAGCGAATGCCCATTACGTCGTGACAACCATATTGGTCTTCGAAAACAATGAAACGGCGGCCATGTTGGTTTACCAAACCAATCCTGTGGGACTTCAACTCTTTTCGTATGTAAAAACTTTCTTTAATTTTGTTCCAGTAAATCTGCATGGCTGCTGGACACGTGGGCGCATACACTCTGTATGGTCTTCATCTATTCTTAAGCATCGATCGTCATCTGCGCATAGCATAGAGTCAACTGAGATTTGCATGAAAATTGTTTACCTTTTCGATACCGCGAATGTTGAAAGCAATAAATGCATGACCATGAATATGTCGACTTTTGAACTTGGTAGGTTTTCTCTGATCTTATTATATCGATCAGAAGATCTTCACTACGCTGGTTAAAAATAGTTTCTAACAATTATTACTTTTTTTAATTGTTTGGTCTTTACTTTAAAAAGGTGAAGAAAGTGAATTGTTGAATTGTAAACAGTGTGCTATTAAGTATTGTATAAGTATTAATTTTGTACGTAGAAGTTTAAATTGTAACTAGTTTCAAAGGTGCTTTGTTGTGTGCTAGTTACAAAATAAGTTTCTAACCAGCATCATCTGTATCTTTTGTATTTTAATTTGTAATGTATGTAATTATTTTTAGTTTTTCACGCTCTCTGTGATGTTGTACTATGTCGTAAATTTAGTTCCTGTTTGAATGTACTTATCGTCATGCAAATAAAGCTAGTTGTCGTAAAAAGAAGTCGTATTATCTTGTTATCAAGTCTGGGCTGAAAAAATTGCTATCTCGAACTACGATACGTAAACGCCATTTCCAGGGCAACAAACTTAAATCTTTTGATGGTTTCGAACCTTATTGTTTTAACAGTATATATATCTAAGATTGAACTGTAAGTCTTAGCTCCTGGCATTCGCAGTGAAGATTAGCAACACATCAGGGATTTTTCTCGTTCATATGAGTACATTGCATACAGTTGCCATGGCAACAACAAATTGCTGTTGTCCACCTATTTGCTTCCTTTTCCAGTGTTACCCGAGGTAATTTTTTTTTTCAAACTCGGTAGCCAAAAATCAAACTAAACATTAATTTGGGAATGAGATAAATATATGGCAGTACTGAATATAGATATTCCCCCACTGGTGACCAGTTGTAAAATTCTAATCATCAGTGTGAAGTTTTTAGCAGCACTGGCAGCTAGGAAGGGGTAATTTCAGACTCTGCATTTGCCCCTCTCAAATTCCAAATTTTGGGGTTTCCCACTGTCTCAGGTGTCTGTGGTGTTGCCTTCAGCGAACAATGTGGTCAATGTGGTAAACCCTTTTTATTTCTTTCGTTTTAAACCTTATTGGTGCAGTAGCCAAACCCAACTACTCAGATACACTGCTTTTTAATTCAGACAAACGTCACCCAAAATGAACTTCTGAATCGACAGATGAGATTTCGCTAATACTAAGACGAAAACCCGACTGACATCAATGGCGATCAAAGGTAAATCAATCGCGTGTAGGAATATGACGTCACAAGTAGAGATGACGCTGCGAAAATAGCGGGCTCAAATAAAACCAATTTCCAGTAATGGCGGACGAAAAATTTCACTTTTCGAGCGGCGAAATTTTGATAAAGGAAGTTTTTTTTCGTTTTTCTTTTTTTTTTTTCTTTTTTAGACGAAAGGACATCGCACATGGGGGTATGTTATTCTGTTTGAAATTTCGTCGCAGTGGAAGTTAAAAATTGTCCAGCACGATATTCGATTTAATTAAATTAAGTTATACGTGCGCGAGTCTTACTTCCTAAAATCGGTGAATAGCTTGGAAATTTTAGACACAGTACAAAAGAAAAGAATTTATGTGAGAAACAGCCACTTATGTATTACTAGTCGGCTTTCGCAGTTATCAGCTTCATACCTGATAAGAAGTGAACAGTGCAGACTCGCGAGGACTCGAAGGGCGTCCAATCCTATCTACGAACTGCATTGATCCAAGCGGTCCCCTTTGGTTCACTTTCAGGAAATCTAAAAAAATGAATTTGCCAACCGATTTATACAATTTATAAAGCAGCAGGTCAGCGGCGCGGCATTCTCTCCACGAAACCTTTTCTTTGGCGGAAGAAACAGCAAGCCATATCTTGTTTTTGCCAACCACAGATATAAACAACCCCACGTGACCTGGGAGTGATATCACTGGAAACATCGCTATATAGTCCAAGCATTTTAGCGATTAAAAAGAGTCAACCTATCACTGATTGCAACAGAAAGTACCTTTGCAGTTTTAATAGCAGAATTATTTCCCCAACAACATTTTTTCTAAAGTCTAGAAGAATCGAACGGCAGGAAAATGAGAAAATTCCATTATTAATGAGGTGGCCCCATGCTCAACGCGAAAACGGGGCTACAAGAAAGTTTACAAGTTTGCGTTAATTGTAATGCCAGGAAAGCGTTGCTTTTTGTGTAAAAAAAACATTCTTATTAGTACATTTTGAGACCGTTCATAAAGTTAGCCGCAGATGAGTAATGACTGCAGGCTCAAGTTAAAAGCATATGCAATGCTTAATATGGCCTAAATAGCTACTCCAACGGTCCACTTTTTATTGTAATACTTTATAGGCTTTTATCTTCGTTGTTTAAATTGTAACGTCTTTTCTCAGTCGTAAACATTCCCTAAAGAAGGAAGAAGTCAGGCCATGCCTGACGAAATATTGGAAAGTATATAACAGTTAACCCCAACCGTACCGTCAGCCTTTCTGAGTTAAGTTTCTTCAAGCCTTTGCATTTGTTGATCAGAACCTACCAGGTTCCGGTACTTTTGATTTGTCTGTTGGCCCTTTCGAGAGTTTAAAGCTTTTTGTTCAGTATGGCCGCCTCCACGTGGGATTTGTCTTGTTTAGGTGGGTGTTTTTTTGTTTGATTTCTTTTAGTAATTAGCGACAAGTATAACTTTTTGTTTGGAGACTACATACAGCATACATAAAAGGCTGAGAAATCGTTTTTAATTCTCTAGAGTATGAGCGTAATTGAGTTTCACTATTGAGTATGTAAGTATATTTATAACAGTATTTGGTTCACAGCTAGTACAGCTGACGTTCTTGCCAGATTGAAAGAACTTCTTCAAGAGTAGAGAGATCTCTTAAAGGACAACCGCACTGCTTTGCTGCGGCTGCAATACCACTATATGGTAGACATCCTCCGCATGTTCATAAAAGCAATACGAACCGGAAATTGCTGATTTCATCTTAGCTTCAAGCTCTGTCAGAAATACTTCCCTATCTAGCTGCTGCTGGGAATAATCTGTATTTAATGTCTGTCCTATTGTTCTTGCAATCCATGAGCAGTGTTAAGACTGACTTTTCCGATGTATGCAGAAAATTTATAGCATGATTTCACGTTGTCCGAGGAAGCAGCCGCTTATGGACAGGACTATCAACAGATCTTGTCACAGAGCAGGTATAATGAGAAGCCTAAAGACAAGCGGTGGTTTGACGAGAGGACGTAGAATGACTGAAAGACAACGAGTTATTTGGCCGCCCTCTATGCCAGCGTGTGCAGAGATGAATCGTACCTTGGCTGAGCTCACAGGTGTTTGTTACAGTACAGGTGAGCAAAACAAGGATATGACGAAGTCCAGACAAACCCGGGACATGAGGACACTCGCACGTTGCCTTGCCTTAGCAGACAGAAATACTTTGACAAATGACACAGATCTGATTAACATCATGACTGGCGTTCATGCCGAGAGTTCTTTTAATGTGGAAAACTGAGTGCAGAAAAGTCGGACCGATTTTCTTGGACTCCATGACAGGAAACCCAGCTGCAGAAAACTCATTTACAAAGAGTAACAAAGCTATCACATTTCCATCAAAGTTGATAGGGAGAAGATTCCGGTGGATCAACAATTGTAATTTCAGCGTCTTAGTCTTGCTAGCCAGTTTCTGGATGACATGAGTTCCATATTTCAATATAAGCCATGCAGCTATCCACCATCTCTGTTTGATTCTTCATTAGTGCTCCTAAAGCCGCAAAAGCCAATATTTGCAGCTGCTATCTGGCCTAAGCTTCGTTCAGATTCAACTGGACCAAAAGGTGAATTACAATATGTTCTGGATGGTGGCGCACTCTTTCATCGGATACCTTGGCCACAAGGATTCCAAAAATATAGGGAGATCTATGACCATGACAAGTTTTGTCTGTATGTGACAGGGAAGTATGGTGCTGCAGTTGTCGTCTTTGAGGGTTACAAGGAAAGTTCCACAAAAGATATACACACCAGAGGCGAACTGGAGGAAAAACCGCGACATCTGTCACATTCACGGATGACATGAAACTGACCACGAAGAAAGATCACTTCCTGTCTAATTCAAGCTACAAGCAATTCTTTCATCAATATGCTGAGCAGGTATCTTCAGAAATTCGGTTGCCAAACACATCACTCACAGACAGATGCTGATCTCCTAATAGTTCAGAAAAGGAAAAGCGCAAGAAGGGCGAACACTGTTCTCGTGAGGGACAACACTGATCTCCTTTGTGCCATTATACAGAAATGAGCGCGGAAGAATTTTTTTTTTTCAGTCTGAGCTAAGGGCACATTCAACAAAACGACGTGTCAGGGACATAAAAGTTCTGAAGGAGAATATGGGCCAAGACGTGTGCAGCAACATTTTCTTCATCGATTCAATCCTTGGATGTGATACTTCTCGTCTTCACGGTATTGGAAAGGGGACCTCTCTGAAGAAATTCTGTGTGAGCCGTCACTTTCGCAGCCAAGCTAAAGTATTCAACAACATATCTGCATCAAAGATGGAAGTTATTGAAGCTGGTGAGAAAGTTTTTGTTCGCCTTTACAATGGTAAATCTGGCGAAACCTTGGATTGTCTTAGATACCGACAATATGGTCAAAAGGTACCCACACTAAAAACACTTCCCAAGTTCAGCCACAGAACGTACCACCTACTTCGGCCGCAGCAACCTATCACGGTTTTACGTGTATACTTTCAGGTGCAACAACAGAAGGGAGTTGATAAAAGCCTGTCAACGGAAGAATGGGGGTGGAAATCCTGTGAGGGATTGTTAGTTCCTGTCATGACCCACCTACCTCCAGCACCTCAGGCACTGCTTCACGTTATCAGGTGTAACTGTTCCACAGACTGCAGCAGCCTTAGGTGCTCTTGACGAAAGAAAAACCTCGAATTGTCACCTGTTTGTGGTCAGTGCAGGGGCTCAGCTTGCACTAGCTCTTTACAACCAGAGGAATGTGAACGCAATAGTGAAGATGAAGATGATTCATGATTTGTGTCTTTTGTTAGTAAATTATCTGCGTTGACATGTCTCAGAGACGACTTTCTTTATTTTAAAAAGCCGATAGGGTATTGATATAGACAATTTATGAGAAGTATATAAAGACGTTGTTTTGTATTTAGCCTCGATTTCATGCTGACTTTAAAAACGTTGTTCTACTTAGAAAAGTATTAATTCAGGCAATTAAAGCTAGTGATAAACTCTTATGGATCAATTAACTCTGACCTTTGAACAATGGTACTTTGTTGGTCAAAGAAATACATATGAGAGAAGGTTAATGTAGCCAGCCTCGTTTTCATGCGGCCCATCTAAAGCTGGTTTAAAAAAATGTATCTTCCCCTTTTGGATTTTTCTAGACTTTCCATATGTTGATCTAGACTTTTTATATGTTGATCTGTGTGAAAAACCTTCTGTTGCAGTTTGTGATGGGTCGAAGTAATATATTTACTGAACTAATATTGTCACACATAGTTGTAGTCCATGGCGTTGTTTGTGAAGCAGACACAAAAAGCCAAGATACGAGGGACAACAGTTCCGCTAAACCATGAATGAGTCAGGATATTACTCCCCTGACAAGTTAAGTCGTAACGAGCTCGCGGAGCACGAGTTGACGCTTCAAAAATAGGAAATAACACAAAACAACAAATCAACAATGGAATTCTAGCGGCCGTTATTCCTCATCGACAAGATGCTTGCCATCGGATCCATAGGGTAAGAATTCCTTTGTGTTTCCTTCGATAATTTTTCTTTAAAGTCTGTAAACTCTATAATATAGATGCTTACTTTGCAATAGGCCTTATTACGGTTTTTGACGCCATTTTAACGGGTAGGCAAAGCGGTCAGAAATTACAGTGTTTGTATGGGAATCCAATAGCAAATAATTTCTGTAAATTTGCCTGGGTAGACAAACGTCTAGACGCAATTTGCGGAAAAAAATTTACAGACAAATGTATGGAAAATAAAATAAAATTATTTCGGCATCCTTCAAACTTGGTGAATGCAATCTTCTACCTAGTATTTTAAACTTTTGATTCACAAATAGTGAAAAATTAAATTTTGGAAGAAGTTATTTGCTATGGATTCCCTTACAAACACTATAATTTCTGACCGCTTTGTCTGCCCGTCAAGATGGCGTGGAAAACCGTGATAAGACCTATATCATTTTTTGACAAAAGTTTATTTAAGGATCTAGCTTAATTTTTACTTTTACCAATCTAACAGGGGGGATCCCTGCCAATCTACCAGATAATTTTTTCAGTTTTTTTTTTTTTTTCAAATTAAACTATTGCCCCAAATTGATTTCTCTAGACTGTCGAGTTAGAAAATATGTTACCTCGTGTAACTCTAGAAAGGGAAGCAAAGAGCTGGAAAACAGCAATGTGTTGTTGCCATGGCAACAGTTTGCAATAACGAAAAATAAATCCCTCGTGTGCTAATCTTCACTGCGAATGGCAGGAGGTTTAACTTAAAGTTCAATCAAATAGCTGATTTTCAGTTCTTCATCTGGTAATACTGTAGGTATTAACAGTATTAATATTAAGAG
>JAHPZR010025877.1:20000-24080 GCA_019787425.1 Platygyra sinensis
CAAAGATAAAATTTGAAAAAGAAAACAGATAACAATCCTTAATACAATTTCAGTTATTTATTTTCTACGAAACCCGCTTGTTTACAGCAAAATTTTCACGGACGACTACTATCCATCCGGGTATTTTCGGCGGACGGGCACTATGGGCTGATAGTGGCCCTCCGCGGATGAACACTATCGCGTCACGTGGCCAATTTAAGCCAATAAGAATCGGAGAAAATTTAGTGGTGAACTATAATAGCAGTTAGTGTACAGTGGCTGGAACTCGTCTACGAAATGCCGACGTTTTTTCGTTTTGCTAAAGTTTTAGAGGAAAATTTTGAGGAAAATTGTTAATTAAAATCCTGGGAAGACTAAACGAAGGACATTTACATTTACGGTTTCTTAACTTCAGGATTTAGGATGGAAGACTTTGGAGTCAAGAAGAACTATGACAAGATTGACCCTCCTGTACAAAATGAGTCGAGGGGAGATTGACATCGATACTGACTCGTTTCTTCGCCCCCGCGCTGAAAGTAGAACACGCGCAAGCCATAGCTATAGATATAGGCAGGATAAAGCCACTAAGAACTTATATTTTTATTCTTTTTTTCCGAGAACTTTAAGGCAATGGAACAACCTACCTGCCGATATAGTCGAGTCAAACTCGCTATCACAGTTTCAATCTAAGCTCTCAGATCATTTTAGTCATGTTTAATTAGGTTATTGTTTGTTATTCATTTATTTATTAAGTAATCTATTTATTTATTTTCACCTATGTATTTAGTCATTTGCATGTAAATATTATAGCCATATTACTATTTATTTATTTATTTATTTATTTATTATTATTTTTTTTTCTTAGATTATTACTTTTGAATGTTATTTTATAGTTGGTGTGATAGCCCTTAGGCATTTACCGACTTTATTAAATGTAGATGTAGATGTAGATGAACTTAAAAAAAGGTGAAATTATTGAATAAAATGATGCGCGCGTGTGCACGACTTCTATTTTAATTGTCAACTCAATCCGGATGATCATTTTAAGGTCCAAAGTTTAATATACGTCGAGAAATAATTGGAAACCGTTATCGTATGCAAGCAGCTCAGCCAAGCAGATTGCAGCATTTGCATCAGTATACTAGAAGAATTCTACTAAGTCACAATAGGCTACGCTCGATATATTAGTGTTCTAACTTGGCTACGAGGTTTTCAAGACGAACTCATTTGTTTGGTGGTGTTTGGTGCAAAGTAATTGTAATTTTGTCCTGAAAGCCATGCTACAATATTGCCAAATCGAACGCGGATTACTGTTTGTGGTGTTGTGACTAAGAGACCTTACACTTGTAGATTCCTCTATGAACATATGGTGTATATCAATTGAAATAAAACCCATTGAGTAGTACGTTAAGAATGCTTCATTGGAAGGATTTAATTTTCTCCCTGGATAAAATTCTTATGTGTGACCGCTCAAACAAAAGCTATTTAGAATGACTTCCATGCGGTACTTTTTACTGCGCTGCTCGACAAGATGTTTTTGAGATATGTCAATAAAAACCTTAAACACACTTCACTTGAAAGCAATTTTAGTGGGAATAAACCATATTTGTATTTTCGGTGATGGACTTTAACTAGAATAAACAGGCAACATTTCCGCTTGCGGTCCTTTGCATCATTAGGTTAAACTTTAACTAGCTTGTAATGGGGGTCACGTGGGGAATATCATTTTAAATGGATGAATGATATTTGCATTTGAAAAGACAGTCTCCTCAGTAGCCTCAGTTGCAAGCTAGCTCCAGTCCAATACCGAGAATACGAATATAATCTATTTCATTTTGGACTTTTGGTTTTTCAGTATGTTTACAAGGTGATCTTAACTTTGACATGAGTAATCAGGTAGTGTTTTACCCAGTTGCGACCCGTTTTGTTCCGGAATCATCATTTGACAACATTGAGTATACTTACGCTGTGTTCTTCCAGGATAACCGTAACTGGCCCTGCAGGACTGTTGCTTGTTACTTTGACTTGGTTTCCTGTGTTTGAACTTGTCTTGTGTACACACTGAGAAATGTTTCCTGCTCCTTGGGCCCCCTGTGGTCCAATTGGACCTTGAGCTCCCTGTGAGCCGTTAAACCCCTGGAGGCCCATGATTCCCCGGGGTCCCTGTGTTCCATTGAACCCTGGAGGTCCAGGAGGACCTATCGGTCCCTGAGAGCCCTTAAAACCTGGAGGCCCGATTGGGCCTTGGAGCTTTTTCACCGCGTTATACACCTGCAAGATACATGGTTACAACATGTAATGGATCTTTAGTCAATTTTACCTCAGGGCTTGTTCTCAGGGTAGATAACGCTATCCGCCGGATAATTCTCTATACAGAGAATAAGTGTTAATGAACCGAAACACTACGCTATTCATTAGATAGTAATTCATGTATTAGATAGAGTTATACGATCTTCAAACGAGTGGGCCCAACAGTTTGACGAAGAATGGTTACTCCAATTTAATTCTACCTTTATGGAAAATGTCCTATCTATATCCTCTAGCATTGCCCTGAGAGCGTTGTCTCGTTGATCAGGTAGCCTGCGAGCATGAGCAGGCTCACATTTGAGTCACGCGCTAGAGCAGAGAAGCAAAGCGATCTGGCGGGAAGGAGTCTGATCGATTTTACGCTTGCGGCTCCGCACGCCGGATTGTGCTTCAATTCTCGCCTGCGCTCCAACGTGAGCCTGCTCGCAGGCCATTGATCAAGTGGGTTCGTTGCATTTTTAAGCTGTTTTGAGAAAATAAGCTTTACTGTATCATACCAAGCCTGAACTATATTATCATGGTCCTTTTCCTTGCTAAAACCTGGACGGCAAAACACCGCGCCCACTTGACCCCGAAGTGTCATGGCTGAGCTCTGAGTGTAGACTGCTGGCAGACTGTTTTTGTCTCGAAATTTCAGCAGGGATTATGAGGCAAGACGCCGAGTCTAGCTTTAGTCTAAGCCCGGGCGTCTAAGTGACCCTTAGAGAAAAATTTCAAGAATCTGAAGTGTACCCTAATTGTCCTGTAACTTGGTAAAGGTGTTACACAGTCGAACGTCTTGTAACGGCCTCCCTACTACGATAACCTCCGTCTGCAACGACCACTTTTTTCTGTCCCAAAGGTTGTTGTTGTGGACATGTTCAATCGGCAGTTTTCAAGTGCCTATGCCTAATTCACCATTACGTTTAAACTATTTATGCTTTGGCGCCCGTTTTTTGCTAGAGTCAAGGTTAACCGTATTTTGACTAGGGTGTGTGCTGCTGCCATGGCAACGGGGCTGGTTAAAAACAAGGCTTAAATAATGGTTTTTGTTTATTTTAAAAAAAATCCAGTCGTCAGATTTGTTTCATCTTTTGCACACTACGAATTGACATTAAATCCCTTCTGTCAACACTGTTCTAATAATTAATCGTTTTCTGTGTTATTAAAATTCCCTATGTCAAAGTTCAGATTTTTTGTGATAGTTCATTCACGTGGACTCTGATCTATTTCTTTTTCTTTTTTTTTGCCAAATTTCGTGAAATTCTAACGACTGGATCGTTAGAAATCGGCTATTTTTCTGCTAAAGCAATCGGTCTCAATTTTTCGAGCAACTGCACGTGCGCTGCATCTAACTGGGTTCTTTCGGTAACAAACATAAGATGATCGATATTTCTGACGAGTGAGCTAGCGCATAAGGCTGAAATAGCTATTTTGTCGGCACGAGATTCAACAAGGGCGTGGGTTGCAGGCCGGGGTATCATGGGTAGAAATATAGCACGGGTATAACACGTGGTTGTCATCTAGGTTTCAGAACCAACCTCGTTCTTTTCGTTTCGTTTTGTTTCATTTTTTTTTTCTTTGTTTAGTTCTATCTTTTTCAAGTACCATGCATCCAGTCTGGTAGGATCGGGTATAACACGTGGTTGTCATCTAGGTTTCAGAACCAACCTCGTTCTTTTCGTTTCGTTTTGTTTCATTTTTTTTTCTTTGTTTAGTTCTATCTTTTTCAAGTACCATGCATCCAGTCTGGTAGGATCGGGTATAACACGTGGTTGTCATCTAGGTTTCAGAACCAACCTCGTTCTTTTCGTT
>JAHPZR010025879.1:0-2500 GCA_019787425.1 Platygyra sinensis
CATTAAATCCAAAAATTGAAGGTGTCAACATCCAAGAAGTTTCCACGGTCAAATACTTAGGTGTCACTTTTGACTCAAACTTGACTTGGAAAAATCATATTAATGAACTCTACTTAAAACTATCGAAAACTGTCGGTATATTTTCCAAATTAAAGTACTATGTTAATGTTCATATTCTTATCATGCTTTATTATACCCTTATTTACACCTTTCTTACTTATGGTATCCAATTTTGGGGTCTCACGTACCCAACCTACCTAAAACCAGTAACTACTTTGCAAAAACGAGTCGTCAGAACAATAACTTTTTCCGACCCTAGATCTCATTCTGAGTCATTACTGAAGTCTCTCAGACTCCTAAAATTCTCTGATATAGTTCATCTTGAAATTCTTTTTTTTGTTTATCAGTGGTACCATAAAACTAAGCCCTTCTTGTTTTGATAATTATTTTAACCCAGTATCTTCAATTCATTCTTATAATACACGTCAATCACAGATTGATAATCTGTCTGTTAAATCTGTTCATACCACGCAATACGGCATTCGTTCTCTCAGTTACACTGGTCCAAAACTTTGGAATTCTTTATCTATTGATGTTAAGAAAATCAAGCCGTTGTCCAGTTTTCGCCGTCAACGTATCAAGAATTCTGTGATTGATGGTTATAATACTATTGTTGATTCCTAATGTTTTATAACTATATTATTTTGACTACTAATTAATTAATGAAGTAATACTTTTTATCTAAAACAACTATTTTGCTTCTAAATTCCTTCTACTCATATTCTTGTTATGGGTCACCTACTCGGTTAGTTCCACAAACTATTTAGATGTCCCAAACTCTGCAAATGAACCTACATTTGACATTTTCTTTCCCTTCCCAGTCTCTAGATTTTATATTTTAAAGCACTAAATTGTATTAATTAATTATTCTATGTGAGTTAAAATAAAAATTGACTTGACTTGACCTGACTTGACGTATTCTTATTACACGTTTTGCCTACTATCTCTCTTCTTCACACAACCAAAATGACTGGTTTCCCAACGAAAGACGACATTGAAATGTTAAAGATCATTTTTGATGCATAAAATCTTTCTTTCCTTACAAGAACCGCATTAATCGTTCACAACAATCCAGAATTATTTACAGAGCAAATTGCTGGGATTGTAATGGTTTTTACATTGGTAAAACTAAACCGGCTTCTTGATAGGAAAACCGAACACTTTAAGGCCCTGCCTAAAACTGACAATACCTCAGTCATTGCTGACCACGTGAAAACCACTAGACATAACATCAAGTGGGATCACTTTGATATTTTAGCGAAGGGCAAAACAGACTATCACTGCAAAATCAGAGACCCCATTTATTCAAGACCTTGAGTCAGCTCTCAATGTCAACGTCGGATAGCTGTTTTAAATTTCAACGGTTACTTTTAAAAATATATGTGCTGTAACATACAAAACGTCAAGTATCAATCAAAAAATGTGCAAGTTTAATATGTTTATCACTGATGTTTGTTTCTTATTTTTGATCAAATTACGATGGCCCCAGAACAAAAGTATTTACGATGCAACTTTTTCTACTTTTGAGACGGATTGTATAATAAAACACTTAATGACTGCCTCCGCAGGTAGGCTTTTGTTGTCGATTTTCACATAACGTCGCTAAAATTCAAAATGCAAGACTATTGATCTTCCTAAGATTTTACTTTCACGATGTATAAGAGCAGCTGAAACAAATAATAGTTCTTGGTTTTGTTATAGACTACGCTTGAATTTCTAAGCTTTTGCGTGACGTGTCATTTACATGACGGCCGAGAAAGCTGTCATATTGGTTAAAAGAGTAACTTATTTCGGGGAATTTGGCTATCTGAACAGTTCGTGTATTAAAAAAATATTATTTTAATAATTTGAGTTCCTCCAGAGATTAAATTCACGCTTTTGTAGCAGAACTCAGTGGCTGCCATGGTGGAGCCCATCCGGATGGCCTCCAACATGGCGTCTCCATACAAATCTCTATAAATTTGGGTAAAAAGTTTCTCCGTGCGTGGTAGCGTTAACATATTTGGCGTGTGCGTCTTTAAATAGACCCATCGCGCGCAACTACAGCCAATGAGGCAAAAGTAGTTGGGAAGGTTGTCAGTAAAGATACACTATAACTACGGTTATGTAAAGCTTTCGGTAATATGCTTTGGCCTCGAACGCGAAAGCTATAAATGCCACGCATGTATACCACGTGATCTATTTTGACCAATTACGAAATGAGACGGAAAAATTCACGGTGTGTTACAAATGAATGTGCGTGAGTTTATAATTCTAAAGAAAGTAGAGTGTTACGTTGCTCATGTAGTTATCACTTGCCTTTTTCAGTAACATTTCCTCTACATGATATTTTTCCTTCTATGTAGCAAGTATGGGAGACCCGTATGTTCAGCTTAGCAATGGGGACGCGTTCGAAATATTTATCGATGCTGAAGGGTCAATGTGCTACATTGACAAAGAG
>JAHPZR010025879.1:7500-13709 GCA_019787425.1 Platygyra sinensis
TCGTTGAACGAAAAGGGTCTTTTTCGGAGAGTGTCTCAACTACTTTTGTCCATGATTGTAGGTCTATGTGACTGAAGCTGTTGCAAACTTGTTTTGTTTGCTCTCTAGGTATAGTCCATTTTTCATTTCTATCACAATTCTAATCTTAAATTAAAAGTTAATTGTAAATAAGACCAAATGCTGGCTTTTGTAATACACTTTGGGAACGTTTTTCGTTTGATGACAGAGATGAAGTTGCTGGAAGCTACTATTGTAAATTTCCGCTCCGAAATGTAGTAAAAATTGACAAGAGGCAATCAGAGTCGGCGCTGAGTCGCGTAAAGCAGACTATGCTTTCGTCTTAGTTTATGACGGGAAGAAAAATATATTGGCCAAAGCGACGAAAAGTTTACAATGTAGAGTGGCTCAATCGAGAATGAGTAAATCCATTGGAGCAATGTAGCTCATGTAGTGGAGGTTTGCCAGTTCTTGCACTTCATGTAGTATGCACAAAAAGTCATTCTTTTAAGACTGCTGTACCTCGTATAACTAGGATGACCCGTTAACCACATATGCCAGTCATCATCCACTGGGAAATGAACGGGTTTGCTCATAGAGCACTTAAATTATAAGTTAAGTTTTTCAAAAAATTCTTATAATCATGTTACATAATTTTTAATCGAATTTTCATTTGAATTGTTTTTCTTTAATGTAAGCGCCTGACACTATATAAATAGTTCATTACTTGTAAGAAACTAGCTACTAGATTATTGATCATTATTTTTGATAAATAATTGAATAATTTAATAAATGCTAGCGTGAGCAATGAAAATGTAAGAGCTCATATGGAATTTAGAAATGCTGATAAATAATGTAAAACTCACGAAAATAATAATTTACAAAAAATAATAAAGTTCACGAAACTATACTTTGTGCCTTATGATCTCTCAATTTGGCCGCCCAAAGTCTCTACGTGAGTTCAACTTGCTTGCCCTTGCGACTACTTGCCAGTCCGTTTGGCCAGGGCTTGAGGCCATATTAGTTCGAAGTTTTGTCTCATTAGCATGTGGTAACTGTAGAAACTTACCTCATTCGTTAGTGTCTAGTATTAATTCACAGTATCATGGTTCGTTTCTGATAAACTTTAACCCTTATTATGTAATCGTTGCTCTGTTATCTGTCAAGTGGTCGCTTATGGGAGGTTAAAAACAGATGAAAATTCGATTAAAAATTATGTAACATGATTATAAAAAACTAAAATTATAATTAAAGTGCTCTATGAGCAAAACCGTTGATTTCCTAGTGGATGACATATGCGCTTTAAAGTTCATCCTAGTAGTTATACGAGTTAACAGCAGTCTTAACTTTTTGTGCATACTAAATGAAGTGCAAGAACTGGCAAACCTCCACTACATGAGCTACATTGCTCCAATGGATTTACTCATTCTCGATTGAGTCACTCTACCTTGTAAACTTCTCGTGGCCTTGCCCAACGTATTTTCTTCCCGTCATAAACTAAGAGCATAGCCAGCTGCGGTACGCGACTCAGCGCCGACTCAGATTGCCTCTTGTCAATTTTTACTAAACTTCGGAGCGGAAGTTTGCAATAGCAGCTTCCAGCAACTGCACTTCTGTCATCAAATTAAAAACGTTCCCAAAGCGTATTACAAAAGCCAACATTTGGTCTTATTTACAATTAACTTTTAATTTAAGATTATAATTGTAATAGAAATGACAAATAAACTATACCTACAGAGCAAACAAAACAAGTTTGCAACACTGAATTTCAGTCACATAGACCTAGACCTAGAAATGTAATACCATACATGCAATATTGACTAATACTGAGTGATTTCAGGAGCTTTATATGGACATCATTTGCATCATCTGCACCACCACTAAGACCCTCTAGATTGCTCACGCAATCTCCGGTTTAAAAATGACATTAAAAACAGTTCAGTTAAAAAAACCAACATTGAATTGGCGTGGAACTCAGAGATCGTTTCATAGTGATGGTGCTGCACTGAAAATGATGTTCCTCCATAACAAAAGCGTACGAGCAAGGAGATTTTTTGTGATTTACGCAGCGTGTTATAAACCGGGTAGATAATCAGTAAAAGTTTCAGTTAGGAAGACGGTGAAGCTAAGATCTGACAGAACATGACAGTCGTGGGGTGCTCATGTTTTCTTAACTCGTTTCTGGCCTAGCATCCATAATCACTAAATCTTAATTAATGTCCACACTCCCAGTGCATACGTCATTTAATTGACGTTTCACAGCTTTAAGTAAAACTGGCAGTCCCTGCAAAGTGTTTTGTAACAGACCTATGTACGGTGCGCTTCTAAGCGCCCCAAAAGAAATTATTTTCTGAAAGCAGGGAGCCTTCCAAGTTCGCTAAATCCACAAGTACATGAGGGTCGTTATTCAGTTTCGAAAGTTTACAGTATCATTTAGGGGCAAGTGTTACTTTTTAATCCAGCTTCATGTAGCCAATCATCGAAGTTATTTCATCAGCAAAGTCATCATATACTTTACGTCCTTCTTTTTGTACTTTGTCGGCGATTTGATTGGCAGATTCTTCAAATGTTGTACAGATGCGACGAGTAGTGTTTGGCCCCACGCCATAGTCTAGCAAGTTTTGTCTTAGGCCATTTCCATGTGTGCTTTCGTAATCCCTCAGGAACATTCTGACTGCACTTTCTTTTTTCATATTGACGGCCCCTGGTGTACAATTTAGATTGTCCAAGTGATTGACACTGTCGCGAATACATTTTAAGGTTGCTCGCGTGCTTGGTTGCTTCCCATTGGTGGCTCGATCCCAGGCACGGCTGACTATTTGGACTTCGACGGTATGATCACGTTCTACTTTAATAGCTCTTTCTTTATCAAAGTCTTCATAGTCTTTAACAACTTTTGACAAACCTTCAAATGTAATCTTCTCAGTTTCACTTTGGGAAAAGCCTGTGTATTTATCCATTTTTTTGTTTGCCTCCCAAATTTCTTGAGCGGGAGGCAAAGTAGCTCGGAAGAGCTCCGAGTCAGTTGCAAACTTAAGCCCCCGAGAAGCTCCTTGAACAACATCTGGTAAGACTCTTATCTTTTTCTGATTTGTTCGTACCTTTTTCTTCTTCCCCTCTTTGTCAATGTAGCACATTGACCCTTCAGCATCGATAAATATTTCGAACGCGTCCCCATTGCTAAGCTGAACATACGGGTCTCCCATACTTGCTACATAGAAGGAAAAATATCATGTAGAGGAAATGTTACTGAAAAAGGCAAGTGATAACTACATGAGCAACGTAACACTCTACTTTCTTTAGAATTATAAACTCACGCACATTCATTTGTAACACACCGTGAATTTTTCCGTCTCATTTCGTAATTGGTCAAAATAGATCACGTGGTATACATGCGTGGCATTTATAGCTTTCGCGTTCGAGGCCAAAGCATATTACCGAAAGCTTTACATAACCGTAGTTATAGTGTATCTTTACTGACAACCTTCCCAACTACTTTTGCCTCATTGGCTGTAGTTGCGCGCGATGGGTCTATTTAAAGACGCACACGCCAAATATGTTAACGCTACCACGCACGGAGAAACTTTTTACCCAAATTTATAGAGATTTGTATGGAGACGCCATGTTGGAGGCCATCCGGATGGGCTCCACCATGGCAGCCACTGAGTTCTGCTACAAAAGCGTGAATTTAATCTCTGGAGGAACTCAAATTATTAAAATAATATTTTTTTAATACACGAACTGTTCAGATAGCCAAATTCCCCGAAATAAGTTACTCTTTTAACCAATATGACAGCTTTCTCGGCCGTCATGTAAATGACACGTCACGCAAAAGCTTAGAAATTCAAGCGTAGTCTATAACAAAACCAAGAACTATTATTTGTTTCAGCTGCTCTTATACATCGTGAAAGTAAAATCTTAGGAAGATCAATAGTCTTGCATTTTGAATTTTAGCGACGTTATGTGAAAATCGACAACAAAAGCCTACCTGCGGAGGCAGTCATTAAGTGTTTTATTATACAATCCGTCTCAAAAGTAGAAAAAGTTGCATCGTAAATACTTTTGTTCTGGGGCCATCGTAATTTGATCAAAAATAAGAAACAAACATCAGTGATAAACATATTAAACTTGCACATTTTTTGATTGATACTTGACGTTTTGTATGTTACAGCACATATATTTTTAAAAGTAACCGTTGAAATTTAAAACAGCTATCCGACGTTGACATTGAGAGCTGACTCAAGGTCTTGAATAAATGGGGTCTCTGATTTTGCAGTGATAGTCTGTTTTGCCCTTCGCTAAAATATCAAAGTGATCCCACTTGATGTTATGTCTAGTGGTTTTCACGTGGTCAGCAATGACTGAGGTATTGTCAGTTTTAGGCAGGGCCTTAAAGTGTTCGGTTTTCCTATCAAGAAGCCGGTTTAGTTTTACCAATGTAAAAACCATTACAATCCCAGCAATTTGCTCTGTAAATAATTCTGGATTGTTGTGAACGATTAATGCGGTTCTTGTAAGGAAAGAAAGATTTTATGCATCAAAAATGATCTTTAACATTTCAATGTCGTCTTTCGTTGGGAAACCAGTCATTTTGGTTGTGTGAAGAAGAGAGATAGTAGGCAAAACGTGTAATAAGAATACGTCAAGTCAGGTCAAGTCAAGTCAATTTTTATTTTAACTCACATAGAATAATTAATTAATACAATTTAGTGCTTTAAAATATAAAATCTAGAGACTGGGAAGGGAAAGAAAATGTCAAATGTAGGTTCATTTGCAGAGTTTGGGACATCTAAATAGTTTGTGGAACTAACCGAGTAGGTGACCCATAACAAGAATATGAGTAGAAGGAATTTAGAAGCAAAATAGTTGTTTTAGATAAAAAGTATTACTTCATTAATTAATTAGTAGTCAAAATAATATAGTTATAAAACATTAGGAATCAACAATAGTATTATAACCATCAATCACAGAATTCTTGATACGTTGACGGCGAAAACTGGACAACGGCTTGATTTTCTTAACATCAATAGATAAAGAATTCCAAAGTTTTGGACCAGTGTAACTGAGAGAACGAATGCCGTATTGCGTGGTATGAACAGATTTAACAGACAGATTATCAATCTGTGATTGACGTGTATTATAAGAATGAATTGAAGATACTGGGTTAAAATAATTATCAAAACAAGAAGGGCTTAGTTTTATGGTACCACTGATAAACAAAAAAAAGAATTTCAAGATGAACTATATCAGAGAATTTTAGGAGTCTGAGAGACTTCAGTAATGACTCAGAATGAGATCTAGGGTCGGAAAAAGTTATTGTTCTGACGACTCGTTTTTGCAAAGTAGTTACTGGTTTTAGGTAGGTTGGGTACGTGAGACCCCAAAATTGGATACCATAAGTAAGAAAGGTGTAAATAAGGGTATAATAAAGCATGATAAGAATATGAACATTAACATAGTACTTTAATTTGGAAAATATACCGACAGTTTTCGATAGTTTTAAGTAGAGTTCATTAATATGATTTTTCCAAGTCAAGTTTGAGTCAAAAGTGACACCTAAGTATTTGACCGTGGAAACTTCTTGGATGTTGACACCTTCAATTTTTGGATTTAATGACTTGCATGGTTGAAGTCTCTTAGAATGAAAACTGAGAACAAAATTAATTTTCAAAATACTGAGAGCTAGTCTATTCAGATTTCATCCACTCAGCCACTGCATGGAGGTCTTGATTTAGGATTAGTTCAAGATCGTTAAGGCTTTTATGTGAAAAAATATATATTAGTGTCATCAGCAAATAACTGAAAACTAAGCAGTGTTCGGTAAATCATTAATATATTATCGCAAAAACAGCAGAGGTCCAAAAATGGATCCCTGAGGTACTCCACAATCAGAGGTATGGCCATTTATACATACAAATTGTTCTCTATCGGACAAATATGAATAAAACCAGTCACAGGCTTTACCTCTCACTCCGTAATGATTCAGTTTTGATTAAAGAACGGAATGATTTACTGTATCAAATGCCTTTATTAGATCAATAAAAATGCCACAGCCAAACTCATTGCGTCAATTGAGTTACGAATTGATTCAGTAATTTGCATCAGTGCATGCCTTTGTTTGTCGAGCACTTCTGCCTAAAGCCAAATTGAAGTGGATAAAGAATGTTACAAGATTCAAGATAGCCATAAAGGCGCTTAAACATAGCCTTTTC
>JAHPZR010025880.1:0-18414 GCA_019787425.1 Platygyra sinensis
TTGTTACATTAGGATGCCATTTCCTTCAAAATACGCTAAAATATTTCAATTTGGGCCAAACCTTAGGAACTGGATCTCAGCGATGTATTCTGATGTAGAAAGCGAAAT
This sequence comes from Platygyra sinensis, assembly GCA_019787425.1. NCBI lineage: Eukaryota > Metazoa > Cnidaria > Anthozoa > Scleractinia > Merulinidae > Platygyra > Platygyra sinensis. The sequence continues at coordinate 109 of JAHPZR010025880.1, forward strand.
AATGGATGGAGGTTACGTTACCAATTACTTTAAGGTATCCCGAGGTGTCCGGCAAGGTTGTCCCTTGAGTCACATTCTTTTTATACTATCCGCAGAATTACTTGCGCAATAGATACGTCAGAGTAGCAAGAGTAAGGGGATAAAGCTCCCAAATAATGTAAAAGTAAAACTGAGCCAATTTGCTGATGACTCGACCCTTATCTGTAAGGATATTGAATCACTAAAGGAAAATATAATGATTATTAACAAATTTGCTGAAATCTCAGGTCTCAAATTGAACAAAAAGAAGACCAAAGCTATCTGGATTGGATCACAGAAGAAGAATAAAAATAGATCCTTAGCAATAGACATAACTAATGAACCAACTAAAACACTGGGAATCTATATTTCGTACAATCGTAAAAAGAACAAGAACCGCGGCGCGGTTATATCTGCGCTTTAAAAATCACGGTTGCAACAACTTATAATCGCGCTTTTATTATTTTTTTAATCTTTAGGCGAACGTTCAGCTCGTGAAACGTGACATAGTTACCGCTGTCATCTACTCTTATATAACAACCGAGTTTCATTACGCGAAACGTGACTCTCGCCTTTCAGCATATGGATGTGTTATGTTACATATATCTTATTAGATGTTTTGTTGTGTAGTATCGCTGAGTATTTTTAAGAGTTGTGCAGTATTTTGGCGAGCCCGTAGGGCGAGTTAAAATACAAACAACGATCCAACACGCCAAATTGGTATGTTCTTGCGAGCGAATTTCGTGGATATTTATTTACAGGGAATGCGTGATAGAAGTATGCGAAGCGGAATGGAATTGGCGCGGGAAATCCAGCTAACTGATTAGTCAACGCCAGGAAACCTGTCTAACCGGTCCTCTGGAGTACAAATACCGCGTGATATTTGTACTCGTCTTAAGCGTTATTTGTACTCTGCGAAGTGCAGTTAGATAATAAAAAGGAAAATTTGCGGTCGGGGATCATTTGCGGCGCTGTACAGGTCTTTCCTCTTTGTTGCTCCTTTTTTTTTATCAAAATTAACTGTAAATAGTTACCAGAGTTTTACTCGAAAACGTTACGGTTCCTTTAGCTTCTAGGCTATTTACAATATTCACTTTAATTAACCTATGAAGTATACAAGAACATGGAAGTCAGGACATTTCTAAGGATACAGAGAGTAATTTGGGACCATTTGCTGGCTTCTAAGGCTGAAATTATCTAGAAGCAAGGTTAACTTTAGTATTCGTGCCGAAAGGAATATTTATCGGCCTGTCATGCTTTCTGTTCTGTTTTATGTTTCGTTCTTCTGGTTTTATTCTATTTCGCTGAAATTTTAACATGATGAAGCTGGAATGTTAAGGAATAGATTTCATTTTTGCCGATGTGTTTTAGTTATTAAGGACTTTAAGATACACTACATCGGGGTGCTACTTCGGCTACTTTGGCCGTGAGGGACTAGGCTGACAACTCCGTTTCCTCCGCAAACCTCAAACATTAAGATTTTGCTGTACAGCAACGGGGTGTTCAGCATCTGCGTGTCTTTACAAAAATGGATACGTTCGAGATTATTCTACTTTCATACGACAAAGGCTTGATCAATGACAATGATTTCCTTCTCTTTTGTTAATCTTACATCTCCCAGAACTTAGCTTTGCCTCTCAGCTGCTTTTAGAACCGCCTGTGATTCCAGTCACAAAACAAGTTCAACACTGATAAAAAACTAGATTTCAGCGCGAGTAGCGTGTTGGTACAACGTGATAAGTCCGAAAATTAGACACAGCTTTCAATTCTAATAAAATACATTTTGAACAGCTCAGCTTAGTAGATACAAAGCTTTCTTATTTGCGGCTGTTCGAACAGATCAATAAAATATGCCGGACTGTCGCTTACGGCAGATGTTTAAATCGTTCAAATTTTCTGTACAAATCACAAAGAAACAATTATCTTCGAACGGATTTTTTATGATTGAGTACTTTATCTTCGAGCTAAGCTGTTCAAACAGTGAAAAAAGCGTTAAAATGAGAAGTAAACAGCAGGCTTATACTCACGTAGTGAAGAGTACGTGCCTAGGCACTTTCCCGTAGTAGAAAGCAAGGCTACGGCGGGAAAGCCGTAGTGGTATACGCGACATGACGTCACCGGAATTGCCACCGTACACAGCCTCGCCGTACCATATCTTAAAGTCCCTAATAACGCGTCATTTTTTTGGAAAGACTTTTTGCAACGCGTTGGTTCAGAGTGATTTTGTAATAAGAGGTTTTTGTTTACCCGGAAGGAAAATGAAAAATACTCCAAGAGGTCATTTCAGCAACCTTTCAAACGAATATAAATATACATACGTTCCAAGATGAGTCTGTAGTGAACGAAAGGGTTTTTAATAACAGTAATAATAATAATAATAATAATAATAATAATAATAATAATAATAATAATAATAATAATAATAATAATAATAATAATAATATACATATAAAAAAAACTTTATTCATATATTGAAAAAAAGACTATTTACAGATTCAAGAATATGAAATATTAAAATATTATACCCTATATTACATTCTTCTTGTATAATAATAATAATAATAATAATAATAATAATAATAATAATAATAATAATAATAATAATAATAATAATAATTATTATTATTATTTATCAATTTACATTGCGCTTTTTAACATTCAATGATTTTTACGAGCACTGGGGTTTTAAAAGTCATGATTAAATTTAATTTCAGCCTTAGTAGCCAGCAACTGGTCCCAAATTACATTCTTTAATCTTTGCATATGTCCTGACGTCAATCTCCGAGGGATTTTGGCCCAATTTTGACCAAATAAACATTTCTCCCTTCGGCGGCCATTTTCTTCACGAATAGTTAATTCGCTAATTTGACAAAACTATCCTGAGGGGGGATATGACGAAAAGAGCTGAGAAATGGCCTGTAATTGGCTAAGGATGACATCATCCGGTGACGACATTTGGCCGAGTGGGAGTACGGGTCTACTCACCGACAAAACTAACAAAGAAATAAACCGAAGGCAGAACATGACCCGCGCACGCCTACGGCTGCGCGGTCAATAAACAACGGGTAAATCTAGAACCTACGGCTACGCAGTTAATAACGACCAAAACTTTTTCATCAAAATTCAAAAATGGAAACAAAACTAAATGTTTGGATGTCTTGGGACCTCACCCTCATGGGACAAACTTTATTGGTAAAAGCATTAGGGATTTTTAAAATAGTATACTCGGCCTCAGTGCTATGTGTTCCAGAGTAAGTCTTTAAACGAGTACACGAAAAGCTCTTCAGCTTTCGTTGGCGAAACAAAAAGGACAAAATAAAAAGAACCATACTGTCTCTATCTTATGAAGAATTCAAGACCAAGTACAACGTTGAAGTCAATTTCATTTACTATTGCCAAATTCTCTCTGCAATCCCCAAAAGTCTTAAATTCAAAGCTATGACTATTAAAAAAAACTCCAGCCTAATCCTTCTTCTTCTCACAGAGCAATTTTCGGCAAATTACGATGTAAAGTTCCCCTCGAAGTAATGCGAAGTTCGAAGCGCTGTGATTTAAGTTTTATCCCTTGTCACTTTATTACATCTCCGAGCAGGCTCCGAGCGATTTCCGTTATCTCGGTTCCAGACCTCGTACTAGCAGACCGCGCAATTTACCGCGCGCGGGTATGGCGGCCACAAAACACACAACACGTGTGATAAAGGTAATTTGATCTTTAACTCATATTCTAAACGGATGTGAGGGCTCCCTGTGCAATACGGAGAGTTGTGCTTTTAGCTGCTCCAATCTTGCTTCACAACTTTGGCCTTTCCAATCTCGTTCCCAGAGTCTTCGTTCTCCTTGACCAGCGGTCGGAAAACGAGAGCTCTGGGAGCAGCCATTTCAGGCATGCGCCATAGATGCAGACTGCGCAGTGAAACCGGATGGGCAGAATTCGGTTATTTCCTTTGTTATTTCAAAATCTTGCTCCCAGAGTTTTCGTTTTCCGACCGGTGGTCAAGGGGAACGAAGACTCTGGGAACGAGATTGTGGCCTTTCTGGAAGCAATGAATCACTGAATCTTCAGAGCCATCAACTGCCAAATTTAAGCGGCACAGGACTTGAAAGACTTTGAAATCACCTCTGCAGAACCGTAAACAGGCGGTCAATACCCATTCGACAATTAAGAAGATTATTAAAGAGCGCTATCCGAACTCTGAAATCGAGATTGTTCAAGATGCGATTCTTTGGAGGGGCGTCTATTAGACACGGAGCGTTTGTGAGAGGGGAGCATCTAATATAAACTTAACACTCATGTGGAGGGGGAGCGTTTATTAGATACGTGGCGTTTATTTGAGAGTGGGCGTTTATTTGATCATTTACGGTAAACATGATGTAGCGATGAAAAGATTATAGCTCGTGGTAAAATAAATTAAGTATTAATTTGGTATTTGAACAGTCATCCTGCAAGCTGAGCCTTTTCTTACGCGAGGTACATCTGATTTGGCCTGTCTCAATTTCTTGATGATTGATTTAGTCGATACCAGGCCCCGTGAAGTACGCCAGCGTTTCAAAACGTCGTCGTTTACTAAAAACAGGACTCTGTGAGCTCCCTTGACTTCTGATGAAATCAAAACGATTTTCCAAGGATAATATCCTCTTGTCGAAAAACCGGAAGAAAGGCAATAAGTGTTTTAAGATTGGACGGCTTTTCAATAATACACTAACATCAATAATAATGCAAAATAATACCAGTAACCTTTTGCTTGCAACAATGTTGTTTTGCAAGTTGAAAAGCGTTTACTATTGCGCGTATCACAGTAGAAATGAGTTTAAGACAAGTTGTTGCACCTTGCAAGACGATGGCAGTACGAGAAATAACGATTGCAACGTTGTTGTCCGACAAATTGAAAGGAAATGATTCAGGAATTTATACTTCGCTCTCTGACAGGCCTTAAAACATATCATCGGCACATCATCGATTACACGAGCACAAGTTAAATGAAGTAGTATTTGTTTTGGTTACTGAGTAGCAACGTAGAGGTGAAGTTGTACTTATGTCAATGTGGCCTTCGTCCCCGGGGGGGGGGGGGGGTACTTCCCTATAAGGGCTTAATGGGGACGTGCGGCCAGCCAGGGTATGTTTATCGGGATTTCTGTCTTAAACAGTGTATCGAATTTATCATTTTTTGTCTTAATCAGGGTATCGCTTTATCATTTTTTGTCTTAAACAGGATATCTTTTCTTGGACGATAAACAGCAAAATTTTTACAAGCTCTTGTTAATTAATATTGACTTCTGTTAACTTTGGCATTGATACCAGGCACATTAAATTTCCATTGATTACACAACAAGAAAGCCACACAACTTGTAACCGCAACTTTTAATGTCTTATACAGGGTAGGAAAATCAGTGATATTTGTCTTAACCCTTTAATGCCCAATAGTGACTTATAGATTTTACTCTGTCTAACGCCAGACCATTTTGCTCGTCAAAGGGAGGCCCCTTGGGCACTAAAGGGTTAAAAAACTATCTCCTTTAACCCTTTAATGCCCAATAGTGACTTATAGATTTTACTCTGTCTAATGCCAGACGATTTTGCTCGTCAAAGGGAGGCCCCTTGGGCACTAAAGGGTTAAACAGGGTCAGGGTATGAGGGGCCGAGCCGCACCTCCCCACCCAGGGATATAACGAGTACTCCCCCCGGGCCTTCGTTGTCAGTGTTTATCTCGATTTCTATAGCATCAAAACAACCCGGGGAAACAACTGGGAGATCTAGGAGCAATTGCTACTCCCCACGGAATGGGATAATAGTTCATCGCGGGTTATATAACCCGAGGGATTTTTTTTCTGGGTTCCCTCACCGTTTAAGTGATTACTATGACGCAACCGCTTCTTCAACACATCTCAAAACAAACAATTCAACCTCAAAACAAACAATTAAAGAACAACGACGACAAAACGTAAGAATATCTGCAAGGAGACAAAATTGAAAGAATTCCTGTTTAAATTTATCCATAGAATTGTAGTTATCAAAAAGGAGCTTTAACGACATGTTATTAAAACGAACGACTAATGTGAATGATGACTTGGGGGGTTTACGCAATGCCCAAATGCATAATAACGAGAGAACAGCGTCAAAACACTTACTAATTTATATCCTTTTCCACCGCACTTCCCTTCACCTAACATCACGTCACGTCAGGTGAAAAAACGTCACATATCGCTACATCGTGTCACACCACGTCACTTAGATTTAAATAGAACCGTACCAAGACTATCAAACTCTAATTCCATTGCTTTCGTTTGGCATGATAATGATGAAAGAGACCCGGATGCTTGATTCTTTCCACTTCCATCGGTAACATCAGCACACGGTCTAGTAGGTCCCAGTCTTCCCCGCCCCACTTGTCTTTGAAGTCCTTTGTATTCATTCCTAGCGATGTGAAAGAGAGAAACTCAGTCAGCACAACTGCAATTGCTAAAATACGGCACAGAAAAAAAAAGAACAAACTATCGGTGCTCACTATTTAACAAGTACCGTGGGCTTTGCCGAACTTTAAAAGTGAAAGTGAAGAATGATCATCACAGTTAATTTTCCAATTTAAGGTGGCTCAAAACAGTTTCCAGCACTTTCCAAGACGTAGAGTTTGATGTATCATTATTACCACTCTTTATCAATTGATGCTACAATCATGGTATCAAAACACTGCCCAATCATTGGTAAACACGTTGGTATTATTTTCGTGACACAATAGGTTACCATAGCAACACTATGGCCTGCTAAAAACACCCTTAATTTTAGCTTTAAGCGCTTATATTTCAAAACGGCACGGTGAATTTTTTTCTTATTATAGAATTTTGATAAGCAGGATAAGATGCAACTTTTGGCAAAGTTTGAAAAAATTCTGTACATGGGGTTAAGAACCACCTTAAATTTTCGAAAATTTAAGGTGGCTCTGAACCCCATGTACAGAATTTTTCTAAACTTTGCCAAAAGTTGTATTTTATCCTGCTTATCAAAATTCTATAATAAGAAAAAATTTCACCGTGCCGTTATTGAAATATAAGCGCTTAAAGCTAAAATTAAGGGTGTTTTTAGCAGGCCATAGTGTTGCTATGGTAACCTATTGTGTCACGAAAATAATACCAACGTGTTAACCAATGATTGGGCAGTTTTTTGATACCATGATTGTAGCATCAATTGATAAAGAGTGGTTATAATGATACATCAAAATCTAAGTCTTGGAATGTGCTGGAAACTGTTTCGAGCCACCTTAAGCAACTGGAAAGAAGAAGCCTGAAAAAAAAAAGTTTCCAACGCAGGATTCGAACCCATGACCTCCGCGAATACCGGTTCGATGCTCTACCAACTGAGCTATGAAGCTACACATCGGAAGCGAGGTCAATTTATTGAATTCATTGTTTCACACCACGGGTTAGGGCACTACTGATTTTGAAGATACACCAGGAAAAATAGAGTCCTCAGGATCTACCAATGTTTTGAACTAGTTTATTCAGCAAGTTTTCCTTGCACACGCTAGCTAGTCAACTGAAAGCGAAAAATACACGTGTGGGCCACCTATAAAACGACTTAAAAAATCGAATAACACGAAAACAGAAACAAGAAACTTTAGAATATAATATTGATATACTTACAATTCTGTACGGCGTTATCCCGCTTAAGACTAACAATTTTCCAGATTTGCTCAAAGGCGTAAACAACACTTTTCCGATAAAGCTGTTCTTTTGATCTGATATTCGATTCCCAACTAGTGCTTACTTTAACCTTAGTCACGAACGTGAACTAATCTGATTGGCTAATCATGACTCGCCTGCAATGGCGGGAATATCGCGTGATCGGTAAAATCACGTTACAAAACAAAACTTAAAAGCCCACGTTATCTTAAATAAACGAAAATTGCTTTTTATAAAAACATCTCTTAGCGAAGTGCAAAACATTCATATCTTCCCGTGAGGAGTGAAATGATGTGAAGTATATATGAAATAACCCATATTTGAACTGTGGTTGTAGATTAAAGTGAAGAGTGATCATTGCAGTTAATTTTCCTATTTAAGCAATCATCGGAAAGAAGAAGCCTGGAAAAATCAGGGCTTCAACGGAATTCGAATCCGTGACCTCCGCGATACAGGTGCGATGCTCCACAAACTGAGGTATGTCATCAATTTTGGGAGCGAGGTCATCAATTCATATCTCCCGTGAGGATTGGAAAATTAAGTGCGATGATCATTCTTCAATTTCATCGACAACCGCAGTTTAAATTTGAGTTATTTCATATATACTTCATATCATTTCTCTCCTAACGGGAGACATAAACTCGATAAATTGACCTCGCTCCCAATGTGTGGCTTTATAGCTCAGTTGGTGGAGCATCGCACCGGTATTCGCGGAGGTCACGGGTTCGAATTCCGTTGAAGCCAGAGGAGGTTGGACACGGTCCGAAATGCATCATGGGTAAATAATCCAATGCGCTTCAGTTCTCGTGGCGTTCGGATCTCTGGTCAGGCGACCGACGATACGCTTAAAGCGGAATTTCGCTCATATTTTCGATACAAATGCTGGATATCGAACGTTCTTCTACCCCACAATTCTTAGGATTCGGCCTTACCTACACATGATGATCGACGAAGACAACAAAATCATGGCTTTTGCTGATCGAGTGCCAGAGTGATGAGCCCACGCGCGATCGACTGATCAATCGAGATCCTACAAACGCAGATAGATCTTTAAAACTAGTTCCTCTACATACACCTAATTGCAATAACGTTGTCATAGAAAAAAGCAAAAAGCCAAAAACGAATTACTTTGGGAAATTTAAATTTCCATTGTTCTCAGATACTGTACATGAATGAAAAATATAATGTAAATGAATGACATGAATAAAAAAAATGTATTTTTCATTCATATACAGTATTTAAAAACAATGGAAATTTAAATTTCCCTAATTAATTCCTATTTGGCTTTTTTGCATTTTTCTGTGACAACGTTATTGCAATTAGGTGTATCCGGCCACTTTGGAACGTAGGGCAACACTTGAATACCTTTGCTTCCCGAGTAATGTATGTTTACGCTTCTCATCCAATTGCCTTGAATAATTCGCGACTTAAAATTTTAGCTCACGTAAGCTTGAATGCAAATTGCTTATTTACTTCAGGCTGTCTGTTATTGTTTACATTGAATTACACGTTTATGGCTCAAAAGTTCTACTTTATTATTTTACAGTGAACTCAAGAGACACTGTTTATGCACTGTTCCAACATGTCATATATGTATCAGTGCTTGAGATATAGTTATTATCAACAGAAGTTAGTAACTTTAAGAAGATCTGTGCAAGGAGTTTACTAGTAAAGATCTGTTTGCAAGTAAAGATCAATCGTAATTTTTTTCAGTGATGTCATAGTTACTAGTATGTAAGCTTTTGCAATGCTGTACCTAAATCCTGTCATGGAAACCTTACATGTACATGCATGTCATAATGATGTGAGGTAGTATAAAATTTTAGGTGTACACTTTGCCTTGGATTATTTACATTGTTGTAAACTGACATATTCCCCGTAACTAAAAAAAGTTGCAAAGTCAAACAAGCAAGTTACAAAAAGTCAAGGTGACCAGGTCGATGGGCATATAACTGGGGGGGGGGGGGGGGGGGGGGGGGGGGGGGGGGGGGGGGGGGGGCGGGGGAAACAGGGGGGTCAGAGCCTCCCGCCTCCCGTACCCTGCTCTCCCGCTTCCCGTACCTTTATCTCCCGCCTCCCGCCCTTTCCCTTGCAGGGGGGTCAGAGCCTCCCGCCTCCCGTACCCTGCTCTCCCGCTTCCCGTACCTTTATCTCCCGCCTCCCGCCCTTTCCCTTGCTGCTCCCGTCCCGTGATTTGAGATCGCCTGCTCGTCTCACTTTTTTGCAATCAACCTCGTTCCCAGTGTCCTCTCTCTACTTCGAGAAAGTACCTTGGTTACGGCTGGTCACGGGTCTGCTAGATTTTAGCAGATTCCAGAGGTGTGATTGAAGGGAGGGGCTGGAGAGTTGTAGTTTGTCTTCACTGAGCTCACCTGCTGAGTCCAGTTGGTAGTGGAATTTGTAAAACTCCCGTTGCGGATCGGCAAAACTCACAGCGAAGAAATCGTCACATTCGCTATTGGAGTTCAATGCATTCAATGCTCGGCTAAAAGGTTAGCTCCACATTTGGCTCAATTTTCCCATCGACACAGTTGGACGGTCTCCCGGGGGGGGGGGGGGGTACTCCCTTATAAGGGCTTAATGGGGACGTGCGGCCAGCCAGGGTGTGTTTTTCGGGATTTTTGTCTTAAACAGGGTATCGAATTTGTCATGTTTTGTCTTAATCAGGGTATCGATTTATCAATTTTTGTCTTAAATGGGATATCTTTTCTTGGACGATAAACAGCAAAATTTTTACTTGTAAGCTCTTGTAAATTAATATTGACTTCCGTTGAATTTGTCATTGATACCAGCACATTAAATTTCCATTGATTACACAACAAGAAAGCCACACAATTTGTAACCGCAACTTTTAATCTATGTCTTAAACAGGGTATCAAAAATCGGAATTCTGTCTTAAACAGGGTAGGAAAATCAGCGATATTTGTCTTAAACAGGGTCAGGGTATGAGGGGCCAGGCCGCACCTCCCCAACCCAAGAATATATCGAGTACCCCCCCCCCCACCCCCCCCCCCCCCCCGGGGACGGTCTTTGGAATTTGTGGCGGTGAAAAATTTCGCAAAGAACTACTTGGAACTGAAAACCACAACAGTAAGTGGACCCGCGCGGTGAACTTAATTTTATTTTTCATTCGGCGAAATTACAATGCGCCCTCAGAGGTAGTTTTGGAAGTTTGATGGTCATTCCCTTCTCTTGCAGCGAAAAAATCTATGAAGAATTTGACAACAATGTCTGCACGGCAAATAAGCTTGATTAATTAAGCAGCTTATATATTCTTTTCGATCGGCAAAATCATACAGAGGCATTGAGTATTCGTTTAGACTTTGATATGTCCAGTGTTTGGCAGAGACAAGCTTTGAATTTGATTGAATTCATCCAGTCGAAAGTCTGGCGGTCATTCGATTCTCTTGCAGTGTAAAATTTTGTAAACAATTTGACAACGACATCGGTCGCGCGTTGCAAAATGCATTGGTTTTTGTTTTAAAACTGTTTAGCGGTAAATCCAGTTTTCGGTCAAGAAAGTAGCTCCAAGTTGAATGTTCCCATCGATAATTTCACGGTTATTTAATTCCTTTGGGATGAAAAACTGATTAAATTAATCCGAAGCAGGTTGGTGACGGTTATTTAAAATAGCAGTGAAATATAAGCGAGGCTTCCCTCTCAATCAACATCTCATAATCATAGAAGTTCAGGTAGAGCCGAAGCAGCTGGCCAGGAAGGATCTCTGACAAATAAATTGCTTCCTTTTCAAAATAGAGTCCGTATAGCAGCGCAACATTCACCTCCCTAGAGAGTGTTGACAAAATTACGTTCAGGACCCACCCTCGGTGCGGCTTGGGTTGGCATGCCTAGACACGTGACCAGCCATAACCAGGGTACTTTCTCGAAGTAGAGAGAGGACCCTGGGAACGAGGTTGTTTTGCAATTTGACAGCTTACGCGACACATGCCGCTTGACATTTTATGACCTATATGACGTAACCACTGTAAACGGGTTTACTATTCACCGGAAGTAAGCCTGTTTTTCAGCCCAAGTGCAAATTTTTGTTTCCTCGTTTGCTCGGAAGTCTCAATAGTGACTGAGAAGACGTTAAATGAAGTCAAATATAATTTGGGTTGATGTTTTTTGAAAGTATTCTAACGCATTGTTGAATTAAAATAGTTAGCATTTCGCATTTCTCTCCCGCTTCCCGCCCTTTCCTCTCCCGCTCTCCCGCCCCCTAATCTCCCGGGCTCCCGCCCCCCTGTCCCCCCCCCCACATAACTTGGGAGATGGTTACCGGGGTATGACAAGAATTGTATGTTTTGCTAAATGTAGCTAAGCTTGAGACTGCCAGTGGCAACCTCTGGCAGTCAAACAGCCCAGATTTGGAAAATATATGTCTTTAATGTTATAAACAGGTTAAGACTAGGCTGCCATACCACACAAATGTTTTAAAGTGGTCACTTTTCTTTTGAGGCCCTGTGAGAGGGGGTTTAGTCATCCCCTATCCGTAAAATTCCGGGAGCAGTTATCCCTTATCCTTAAAATTGTATTGCCAGCTATACCTTGATCTGTCCTTTGGAGAGAACAGACTGACATATGAAATAAAAATTGGGCTGATAAATTCTAAGCAATCAGTGACCAGCATGCTCATGTTCAATGCCAAATATATAAAGAAAAAAAGACAACATGAGGTCCATTACACCGGTATTTCAGGATTCTAAATGATTTTTGTGTCTAGTTGTGTGCCTTCGTGCTATAAAGTCAATGGACTAAGGACAGAATAGTCTGACACCATAATGATAGACAGTTTTAAGATTTTACAGTGTTTGAAAAAAAAACTTGAGATGACTATTGTTAAGTGCTTATCTGGTGTCTTGATTGCCTTGACAAATTGGGCTGGACTTTAGGAAACATCCATCACTATTCAGTAATTCTGGGCAACCAGGCAAGTAATGATTTCAAGCCTGGCCTTGTACCAGATGACTGAATATGAGGTACAGGACATGTAGGTACTTAACACATGCACATGCAGAACACAGATTGCAACAAGCAAATAGCTCCACATTACAGAAACAAAACAATCCAGAGCAATCTTAAATTGAAATATGTTATCAACATTTATCTTACAGCCTGAAACTGCCGGTCAAGAAATGCATCATAGAATATTACATTAAACAACCTGATATGCTAATAATTTGGAGCAAATTTTTCCAAAACATGAAAGTAAATAATTGACATTGGGAGCTGTTTCTTTGTCATAAAGGCAAGCTCATCAGACATACACATGCAAAGCTACATTGTAGAGACAGCATATGAATAGGGGCTGTCTCTTTTCATTCCACAGCTCCTGGTTACAACATTGGTTATGAATTAATATCCATGGAAATCAGTTCCTAATCAATTGTGTATACCCTGATCCCTGTTGAGAACAAGAATTGCAAAGAAACATAGACCCTTTGCATAATTGGCGCCTTAATTTAAATAACAATACTTGGTACATCCTTAGCCTCACATTCATGATTAAAGACAAAGGAATTTTCACTTGAATGTGAGGCTAAGGATGTATCAGTATTGTTATTTAAATTTAGGCGCCATTTATGCAAAGGGTCTATTGACCAACGTGTACAAGAACTATTAAATAAATATCACATAAAAAACAAAGGAACTGCTTGAACAACTGGATAATTTGTTGTTAATTTTTCCTCATAATAAAGAGGCAACTGTTCACTGAATAACGTTAACTTGTAAAAACACCGGCAATCTATCAGGCAACAGATGTAAAATAATAACATCAATGCAACCTAACAACTGCATGGAAAATAAAGCCAGTTAAAAGGATACAAATACCACGAAAACAACTAGGTTTCCCTTAGTGTTTGGCAATCGTGCTGTCTTATTTACCGTCGAAAACCTCAAACTTTAGACGAATACATGTATACAGAATGTACAACAGGAAAACAATAAGAGATGCGGCGTCTTAGAAACAAACTATAACTATTCTTGGTTGAAAATTTCATTGGTTCGGAACAAGAAATAATTCAGTGATTATATGATTTTACCTGGTAAAATGAAGAAAAGTAGTTAAATTTGCTCATTTTAAACCAGGAGATTACGCGGACTGCTGCAAAATTTCGCGAGTTCTTCGTCACATTTCATAGCGCGTGAAAGGCAAATAGTGGCAAAAATTCAATAACTTCAGCATCGTATAATCCACTAGCCAGAGGGGCGCCTGATCATTTTCTAGTAGGAAATTAACTTAATTTGGAATGAATATTAATTTTGAAGTCTGCCAAGTTTGGGTTTGGAGAGAAATCGACAAAATGCAACATCAACTCAAATTTCACAAAGCGTAATAAAGGCCGACAGTGAAGCACCGAAGTCGAGTCCTAACTTGTCTTAGAAATTATGTTTAAGCCCGGTCCTCATTAGCGTCGCAAGCATAAGCATAAGTATAAGCATAAGCATAAAAGTAGCTTATGCGCTAGTGAGGACGGCCACAACATAAGCATAAGCATAAGCATAAGAATATCAAAACCTTGCGTTCTTCTTATGCTTATGCTTATGTTTATGTCGCTATAGTGTCCAGTGAGGACATGTTGACATAAGCATAAGCAGAAGCATAATTGTGTAAGAGTATCAGCCAATCAGCGAGCACTTCATGCTTATGTCAACGATGTCCTCACTGGACATAAGCATAAGCATAAGCAAGAGAAGAAAGTTTATGCTTATGCTTATGTCGCGGCTGTCCTCACTGGTGCATAAGCTTCTTATGCTTATGTTTATGCTTATGTTTGCGTCGCAAGTGAGGACCGGCGAGTCAAAAAGTTTCCAGCAACTAGCCCAGTACCAACTCGAACTTGTCGTGTCGGTTTGAAAACGCAAATTTAAGAACAAGTAGGTAAAAATGATCAATATTGATACTCACTTCTTCCTAGAAGCCCGCCATGTTGATTTCATGACCACGGTAAAAGAGCGTTCGTGATTCGCTATACGACCAACTATGATACCTTTCAGACCGTGTCCAACCTCCTCTGCGTTGAAGCCCTGATTTTTTCAGGCTTCTTCTTTCCAAGTGCTTAAATTGGAAAATTAACAGCGATGATAATTCTTCACTTTCATTAACAACTGCAGTTCAAAGATGAAATAGAGGATATTACACGGTGGCGAGAAGATATGAATTTTATGTTCGAGTGGCAAGAACATAAAATTCATATCTTCGAGCCAACTTGTAATGTTTTTTTTTTATTATATGGAGACTAAATATTGAATATTTCCGAATTTATTGTGTTTCAAAGCAAAAGGGGGGAATCGTGACGTCATTGAACAATACGACACTCACAAAGGTGACATACGGAAAATACGCCACTCGGGTCCCGGATGAAGTGGCGTATGGAATCTACGAGTGGTTTAGTTCCCAGTAAATCACTCTCCTCCATATAAAAATTATTTCATATATACTTCACATCATCTTTGCGTACTTTGTTCTGTTTTTCGAATAAAAATTTGCTGTACACTCACTATTGGAGCTGACCGAGTATTATTTTTTTATGCCCCGAGGGGAAGAATTCTGAAAAGTTGTCTAAATGCTCGACGGGGTCTCGGTTTGCCTAAGTGTCTCGCATTCTCCCAACGCTCTTCGTGCTTAAGGTGGCTCAAAACAGATCTAGCACTTTCCAAGACGTAGATTTTGATGGGTCATAATTACCACTCTTTATCAGTTGATGCTACAATCATGGTATCAAAAAACTGCCCAATCACTGGAGAACACGTTGGTATTATTTTCGTGACACAATAGGTTACCATAGCAACACTATGACCTGCTAAAAACACCCTTAATTTCAGCTTTAAGCGCTTATATTTCAAAATGGCACGGTGAAATTTTTTCTTATTATAGAATTTTGATGAGCAGGATAAGATGCAACTTTTGGCAAAGTTTAAAAAAATTCTGTAGGTGGCGTTCAGAGCCACCTTAAATTTTCGAAAATTTAAGGTGGCTCTGAACGCCACCTACAGAATTTTTTTAAACTTTGCCAAAAGTTGCGCCTAATCATGCTTATCAAATGTTGATAATATAAAAAAATTTCACCGTGCCGTTTTTGAATTATAAGCCCCTAAAGCTGTAATTAAGGGTGTATTTAGCAGGTCATACTGTTGCTATGGTAACCTATTATGTTATGAAAAGGACAACGACGTGTTCACCAATAGTTGGGCAGTTTTTTGATACCATGATTGTAGCATCAAGTGATAAAGAGTGGCTATAACGACGAATCAAAATGCAAGTGCTTGAAACTGTTTTGAGCCACCTTAAATGAGGCTATGCACACACGAAAATATTGCTTTGTCATTGTTGTCATTGTCATTGTCATTGTCCATTGTCATTGTCATTGTCATTGTCACTGTCACTGTCACTGTCACTGTCATTGTCATTGTATCTGTCAATATCAATGTCATTCTCATTATCAATATCATTATCATTATCATTATCATTATTTTTTCTTTCTTTTATTTAAATAATACTTATTAAAACATTTGCTCTAAGAGCTAAAAGGGCTCATCTAGAGAGCTTATGCTGTTTACAATGCATATCACACGTGACTATCGAACAAAACATACGCAAAGGAATAGAAGGTAACAAAAACGGTTGGACAAGGAAATAAAAGATTGGACGTACTGAAAAAAAAACACAACATTAGTGTCAACATCATCTTGAGAAATGCCATGTAAGAACCAATCTTTTTTTCTCATCGGAAGCACAGTGCCATCTATTTCCTAGTAATAGTGCAGCGGAGGTGAACAGCTTTTCACGCAGAGCAGGGCGGTACAGAAAATAGTATTTAAGCTAGCTCCGCCTTATTTTGCGATCTATGTCCAAATTTCGTTTCTGACAGATCTTGTTATAGTCTCCGTTCTGCTAGGAATCTTTGCGTACTGATAGGCATAAAAAATCGTTTCTCTTTTCATCAAAGAAATCAGTGGTGGAACAGTCTTCCGTTAGAAATACGTACATAGTCTTCTCTGTAGGCATTTTAAGCACAGTCTGTTAAAGTAATTGCAGTTTCCAACCGTAACTACCTCATTTTTATTGGGGATCGTTTAGCGTCAATATCTCACACTCACTTGCGACTTAATTTTAGTGGCCTAAAATACCACCTTTTTCAGAAAAATTGTTGTCTATCACCAGCCTGTCCCCTTTGCGATGCAACTGTTGAAGATCGTAAAAACCATTTTATTCAAACTAAGCTTATGAAGTTCTCTTCTAACGCTCTGATTGACCCAAGAAAGTGCATTTTAAGAGAGATACCCTGCTTGTCCCTTTCAAGGCACCGGTTGCGATTTCTATTTGTAAACTTTCTAACAAATTACTATCAGATTCAGAACATCCATCACAAACCATATCAGCGTATTCTAAGAATAAGCGTACTAAGGATTTGAATAAGATTTCGAGTGTATAAACGGCTCAAATTATACTTTTTGATGAATTTTGAAAATATGCGCCTGTCAAGACAAGTTAGAAGACATTCACTCTTAAATAAGGTGTGTTTCCCTAGCACACCTTGTGAGTTTCCAAACACACCAAGGTGTGTAGTGGTGACACACCTTTTCACTGTTCTGTTTCACGGTTTAAGAAAACACACCAATGTGTGTAAGGAAGCACACCAATGTGTGTAAGGAAACACAAAAGGTGTGTAATGATTACACACCTTTGTGTTTATTGATAACACACCTTAACTGAGATCTGTTTGAACACACCATAAGTTAATGAGATGTAGATGTTCTTCAACTGGAGAAATCTACCAGAGCTATCATAACACACCTTTAATGACAACACACCTTGGCTATTTTAACAGGAGTGAAATAGCCCGGCATGAAGTTGGCATTGCCGGATTTCATACCGTGGGGGCCTGGGTACAATCGGTGTATTATGGGATTAACAACACAAGACCCATATATTCAGGAGGAGCACACCGAGCTTTACAAAATCCTTAAGTTTCGTGTAAATTGCGCCAATATTGAACAAGATACAGCCATTCAAAAACGTAAAAATTTAGTAACAAATGTATGGATTGCCGGGCACTTGTCCGGAAATCCATACATTTTCCGGACAAGTGTCCGGCAATCCATACATTTGTTACTAAATTTTTACGTTTTTGAATGGCTGTATCTTGTTCAATATTGGCCTAATTAACACGAAACTTAAAGATTTTGAAAAGCTCGGTGTGCTCTTTCTGAATATATGGGTCTTGTGTTGTTAATCCCATAATACACCGATTGTACCCAGGCCCCCCACGTATGAAATCCGGCAATGAATTTAGTTGTGTTAAACGAGCGAGACGACTCGCGAAGTCGTCGCGAGACGACTCGCGAAGTCGTCAGAAAGTTAAGTGACTAATAGGAAACCGCAGAAAATTGAAATGGACACTGAAGAAGTCTGTTCGATAACCTGTAACGCTTTTAACTAATTTGATTTTTCCTCGAGGTTACATTTGAAACGAAATTGACTTTAAAAGTGTTTCAAAACGACTTGTAACGAAATGACGAACGACCTTCGGCAGCATTTTGAGTGCCCGAGGCCGACCTTCCACAAGCACCGATCAGCGGCTTTCCAAATTAGATACCAGGCTCTCGCGG
>JAHPZR010025881.1:0-5000 GCA_019787425.1 Platygyra sinensis
TTCACACTTTTAGCTCTAAAGCCCTGGCCAATCCGGAAGTCCCAAGTAGACGCAAGTCGAAAACTTGGATCTACTTGCGACTCTGTTTGGCCAGGCCTTGCGTCCCCTTGAGCTGACTTGCGATGACTTGCGCTCACTTTGGTCGAGATAAAATTTGCACACAAGTCAAAGCCGAAGTTTTTCATCGTTTGGTCACCCAACCCAAATCAACGCCAGTCGAGTGACGTCCATTAACCTATTATTAGCCAATGAAGTAGAGGACAAACAATGCGATGCCATACATGAATATACGAGAGAAATGTAAGTTAATCAACAATGATTTAGATAAACATATACAGGCAAAAACTAACGATAAAAGAGTCCGACGTTTCGGCGACATCTTGGCGAAACTAAACTAAATATGCGATTTCAAGAGTAACTAAGAGTCCAGAGTCATTAAATTGCATAAGTTAGACAAAGACCTTAGCGCTAATTAATGACTCTAGACTCTTAGTTACTCTTGAAATCGCATATTTAATTTAGTTTCCCTTGCCAGAATGGCGTCAACGGATGTCGCCGAAACGTCGGACTCTTTTATCGCTAGATTTTGCCGGTAAATGTATTAAGTTATGTGGTGTAAATAAACTGGTTAAGTAATGTACGAGATAAGTGTAGGTACCGTGATGTAAAAAAACAGTGAAAACCATTTGTAAGTAATATTAGTGACGAAAAAGTAATGCAAACAAGTATAATATAAGAAAAAAAGGTGTAACCACTAGTAGATGCAGGAAACAAATAAAGTTTATGATATTGATATGGAAAAAGCTTCCAAAACCAGTATTTTTTCAATCTGACATTGCAAAACATGTTACTTAAAGAAATTTCAGAAACACTTGTTTTCGAAAAGCGTAATTTATTACAATTCCTTACCCAAGAAAAACAACATACAAGAAAAAAAAGGCTTTTAAACATGTTAAAGTATTTTTTCTTTCTTAATCCACCATAAGAAACCTTATCACTATTCTATAGCTAAAAAAACAACAACAACACGCAACCAGAAAAAGAACTTCTAAAGCATTTATTTTTTTCTTAATCCAGCATCACAAACCATAATACCGTACTTAAAAAAATTCGGAAATACTAGCTTTTGAAAAACTTAATTTTAATATTGCTATAGCTTAGTGTTCTTAGCTGAAAGAAATAATGTGAAGCTAGAAAAAAGCTTCTAAAGCTGAATTAGTCTTTCTCTGTCATTACTGAACGCGCTGCGTAAAATATTTCAGAGTCACTGGCTAGCTTAACAAAAGTTACTTCAGTGTTATGACTATTCTTTAGCTAACATATCGAAACATACAGTTTTAATTGTGTTCTTGGACTGTTTGTACGTCAAATGACAACAACCGACTTAATTATAAGCTGATTATTGGTATGAGCGATATTCATATTACTTCTAGTTTTAAACCTTAGTTGTAGTCTCACGTTTCTAACTTTTTTACTTTACTGTATTTGAAACTTGAAATGTATTTTAGACCTTTTTTGAAGGACCATCTGAAAATCACCACTAGGTGATAAGACACCTCCTCTTAAAATATTAAGTTATTAATTTATCATTATCATTATCATTATCATTATCATTATCATTATCATTATCATTATCATTATCATTATCATTATCATTATCATTATCATTATCGTGATCGTGATCATTATCATTATCATTATCGTTATCATTATCATTACCATCATTATTAATATTATTATTCAGTTATTATTATTATTATCATTTGCTGTTCTTACTGTTTTGAAATTTATAATAATAATAATCATTACTCAAATGTTCTTTTAGCCTTTTTAATCTTGTAATTATTGTGAAGTTTTTTGGTTACTATTATTATTATTATTATTATTATTATTATTCGTAAAAGGAGAGATTTTGAAAATGAATTGATTAAAAAGTTAAACGCTAAGAGATTTTTAAAAGACATTTATAAAAGTGATTGACGTTTCGGCGCTAAGTTACGCCATTATCAAGTTAAAAAGTGAAAGAGTGTAAGGTGTAAAATGAATATATAATATTTGAAAAATACATTAAATATTTGCGGGTCCTATGGGTATAATCCCCAAGGTAAAAAGAACACAAAAAGAAAAATAATAATAATAAATAAATGTACGATAGTGCCTTGCATACGGCTGGCGCGCGGGAAATTTGAATTGACCAATCAGCATTCAGCGGGCGGGAAAAATTTTAGTGTCCTGTCGTCAAGTTAACAAGTCCGGAAAGGCACTGAAAACAAGCCTCTTTTCTCACTGGAAATGGCATTAAATATGCACAAAAGGGACTTGCAATTTCAAAAACCATATCAGATTGTAAAAAGTGAAAAATATGAAAAATTTTGTGCCTCCAAGCTCTTAATTTGGCGCCAAAAATGGACCGCCGGTGTTCGGCATGGCACCTCGCTCGTAGTTCGTCGAGTGTCGTCAGGTAGGCGAATAGTTGTGTTATTTTGAACAAAATATGCTTTTCCTCGTCAAATTTAACCCAGAATTCTCAAGTTAACTACTAGTAAAGGCCACAGCAACTTACTCACTGTCTTTAGTTTTGTTAATTGCGAAGAGAAAGGCTATTATCGTGTCGTGTACTGCGGGCGCAGCTGCCGTATGCAAGGGTCATGTTAAAAGTCGGCTTGCGTGTTAAGAGAAGGCTTGATGTCCTCTTTGTATAACATCTTGTACACCAAACAATCAAACTTGCTGTTACATTTCTTCAAAACTTTAAAAAGGTGATCAGTCTTTGTTCTGTTGTTGCCATGCTGTGTGTGAAGGTGTTTACTAATGGCTGAATGACGGTGTTCACTTATGCGTTGATGTAAGTGTCGGGCAGTGTACCCGATATAATTTGCATCGCACAAATCACATTGAAATAAGTATACAACGCATGGAGTGTTAACGATCGGGGACTTGTTTTCCTTGACACTCAGGGTTTGTGACAGTTTTCTGCTTGTAAAGACTGGGTTTACATTGACATCGATCTCAGCTCCCAGAGAATACACAGAACCATCTGTTTACATAGTAGACATAGTATTGCCCTTTAAAGATCAGCGATCAGCCGATCGCGTACGCAAAGATATCTATTCTCTGGGAGCTAAGATCGATGTCAATGTAATACCCAGTCTTTACAAGCAGAAAACTGTCACAAACCCGGAGTGTCAAGGAAAACAAGCCCCCGATCGTTAACACTCCATGCGTTGTATACTTATTTCAATGTGATTTGTGCGATGCAAATTATATCGGGTACACTGCCCGACACCTACATCAACGCATAAGTGAACACCGTCATTCAGCCATTGGTAAACACCTTCAAACACAGCATGGCAACAACAGAACAAAGACTGACCACCTTTTTAAAGTGCTGAAGAAATGTAACAGCAAGTTTGATTGTTTGGTGTACGAGATGTTATACATAAAGGACATCAAGCCTTCTCTTAACACGCAAGCCGACTCTTTTCGCGCCAAACTTTTTACACGACACTATCGTACATTCATTTATTATTATTATTTTTCTTTTTGTGTTCTTTTTACCTTGGGATTATACCCATAGGACCCGCAAATATTTAATGTATTTTTCAAATATTATATATTCATTTTACACCTTACACTCTTTCACTTTTTAACTTGATAATGGCGTAACGTATTTGATCAGTAGAGATTTGCTGAAGCAAAGGCATATAAAAAACCAGGAAATATTTATTGCTCGACGTCTCGGGGTCATCATGACTCCATTATCAAGAGACTAGTTAAAAAGCAGGCAAAAATATGCTTATCTTGTACCTTTCCTTTTTTTGCCTGCTTTTTAACTAGTCTCTTGATAATGGAGTCATGATGACCCCGAACCGTCGAGCAATAAATATTTCCTGGTTTATAATTATTATTATTATTATAATTATTATCGGGAGGCGTTTTTTATCATTATTATTATTATTATTATTATTATTATTATTATTATTATTATTATTATTATTATTATTATTATTATTATTGTACGTTTTTAATATCTCTGCATCATGGAACTCGTAATTTTATAGAATTTTGAACTTTTATTATCAATTATATCTAATTTCTATTTCTTTTTATGTAAGGTACGTTATTTTTACTTTTAGTATTATTACGTTAAATAATAAGTATTGTAATAAGTTCCATATGGATACATGTTAGAATTCGAGTTTTATTTCTGAATAAAGGTTGATTTTATTATTATTATTATTATTATCATTATCATTATCATTATCATTATTATTATTATTATTATTATTATTATTATTATTATTATATTATTATTATTATAAGAAATTGTCTACAGCCTTCTATCTTTTTACTTAGCTTCTCTTTCTCATATTGAGTTGTTCTTATGAAGTAATATATAAATAAAGCAACCGACAAAATGCGTTATGCATTGCTCAGCAAAGAGACTCGCCTAGCATGAGAGCACTTCAGGTTGGGGTACGTTAGTCTATTTTGTTGTTCATCCATAAACATCTATTGAATACACACAAGGTAATCTCTTGATATACATTAAATACTAATCTGCTTAAAATCCACTAATCATCGTATTCTTCTCGGCCTTCAGCTTTTAAAATTCACTAAAACATTCTGAAAATTCCTTGGACTCATCGTATAAACTGTTGTTCTTAGGCCATCGTAGCTTGATTACACAATGTAAGAATATCACACAAACAGCTAGCGGTGGAGATGTTTCTCGTCATGATGTCTAGACATGTTAACGTTTTACTGCAGATCAGTTTTCTCGTTTTACGTTCCAGACCACTAATATTTACAGTACATAATTTTCAACATTTGCAGCGGTCACTTTGAAATGTGTGTTGACTAAAACTGAAAATGCTTGGAGTACAACGTTTATCACCGCCGTTTGTGTTATATTCTTAATCACCCTCTATCATAAATTATCTTTTTGTGGCATTCCTAGAGTGCACGAAAACCCTAGAGGTAACGAGAGAACAGCGTCG
>JAHPZR010025881.1:15000-19131 GCA_019787425.1 Platygyra sinensis
TTCGTTATTTAAAACCAGCTCTTAATGAAAATATTGGCAGTGAGAAACTTCTTCTCTACTAGCCACTTATATTTTTCCAGCAGACTTAACTAGGTCTGTTTATTTTCATTTACTTTTTCATTGTCATTACTTTCCTTATTTGGTATTAGTCTTCGCGTTTAAATTTAATTGTAGTTTAGGTAACCGTTACTTCTGAAGATGTATGTTGGAGCATACGAAACGTCAAGTTCATAAATGAAAGTTTTTACAACATGCGTTATCTCGTTATGTTTATAACCGCAGTTTGTTTGCTATTTTTACTCAAGTTGAAATGGCCGAAGAATAAGAGTAAAGTACAGCAAATCCCACCTTACTTGTTAAATACTGTGCTCCAATAGTTTACTCATTGTTTTTTTGTGCTTGATTTTGTCTCCACTTCACAACAAATAATACAGTAGTGTAAACAAAGCCTGAAGTTTATTTTGGGATGGCTGTGAGAACCCGAAACGTACATTATCATGAGCATACATACATTGACACATTCGTATCTCGTGCACCATATACAATACTCATATAAAATAATACCTTACACATTAAATATAGGGTATAGGTCACTGGCATTTCAACTCCAGCAAAACGGGACTAACAGAGCTGGACAACCGCTTACAAAGATACTAGTACGGTTATACGGAGGCCAGAAAAAAACCTGCCAAAAAACCCCTTTTGAGAAAAATATACGACAGGAAATCTGGGTAGGAAACATGACCCAAACTCTAAGCAGTTTAGCAGCTCATTCTATGAGGCTTTACAGTACAAACAACATAAATTTTTACACCCAAAAAGAAACTTAGCATCAGCCAAAGGTTAATGGCTGGTTCTGAGGGCCTAGATGGCAATCACGGGCCATACTCCCTCTTATATACTACTACATCATTACCCATGATGCTCGGCCTAGGGCCCAGGCCTTGTCGTATTACTTGCCGACAAAATATACATTTATGCCTATTTCGCAGGCTCCGTCGTTAGAAATACCGTTTGTGCTAACTGAGTTCTTCTCTTTCACATCGTTAGGAATGAATACAAAGGACTTCAAATACAAGTGGGGCGGGGAAGACTGGGACCTAATAGACCGCGTGCTGATGTTACCGATGGAAGTGGAACGAATCAAGCATCCGGGTCTCTTTCATCATTATCATGCCAAACGAAAGCAATGGAATTAAAGTTTGATAGTCTTGATTATATCTAAACATAAGTGACTTGAAATGATCTGATGTAGCGATACGTGATGTGTTTTAACGTGACGTGACGTGATGTGATGTGAGGTGAAGTGAAGTGCGGATGAATAGGACATAAATTATTAAGTGTTTCGACGCTGTTCTCTCGTTACCTCTAGGGTTTTCGTGCACTCTAGGAATGCCACAAAAAGATAATTTATGATAGAGGGTGATTAAGAATATAACACAAACGGCGGTGATAAACGTTGTACTCCAAGCATTTTCAGTTTAGTCAACACACATTTCAAAGTGACCGCTGCAAATGTTGAAAATTATGTACTGTAAATATTAGTGGTCTGGAACGTAAAACGAGAAAACTGATCTGCAGTAAAACGTTAACATGTCTAGACATCATGACGAGAAACATCTCCACCGCTAGCTGTTTGTGTGATATTCTTACATTGTGTAATCAAGCTACGATGGCCTAAGAACAACAGTTTATACGATGAGTCCAAGGAATTTTCAGAATGTTTTAGTGAATTTTAAAAGCTGAAGGCCGAGAAGAATACGATGATTAGTGGATTTTAAGCAGATTAGTATTTAATGTATATCAAGAGATTACCTTGTGTGTATTCAATAGATGTTTATGGATGAACAACAAAATAGACTAACGTACCCCAACCTGAAGTGCTCTCATGCTAGGCGAGTCTCTTTGCTGAGCAATGCATAACGCATTTTGTCGGTTGCTTTATTTATATATTACTTCATAAGAACAACTCAATATGAGAAAGAGAAGCTAAGTAAAAAGATAGAAGGCTGTAGACAATTTCTTATAATAATAATAATAATAATAATAATAATAATAATAATAATAATAATAATAATAATGATAATGATAATGATAATGATAATAATAATAATAATAATAAAATCAACCTTTATTCAGAAATAAAACTCGAATTCTAACATGTATCCATATGGAACTTATTACAATACTTATTATTTAACGTAATAATACTAAAAGTAAAAAATAACGTACCTTACATAAAAGAAATAGAAATTAGATATAATTGATAATAAAAGTTCAAAATTCTATAAAATTACGAGTTCCATGATGCAGAGATATTAAAAACGTACAATAATAATAATAATAATAATAATAATAATAATAATAATAATAATAATAATAATAATAATAATAATAATAATGATAAAAAACGCCTCCCGATAATAATTATAATAATAATAATAATTATAAACCAGGAAATATTTATTGCTCGACGGTTCGGGGTCATCATGACTCCATTATCAAGAGACTAGTTAAAAAGCAGGCAAAAAAAGGAAAGGTACAAGATAAGCATATTTTTGCCTGCTTTTTAACTAGTCTCTTGATAATGGAGTCATGATGACCCCGAGACGTCGAGCAATAAATATTTCCTGGTTTTTTATATGCCTTTGCTTCAGCAAATCTCTACTGATCAAATACGTTACGCCATTATCAAGTTAAAAAGTGAAAGAGTGTAAGGTGTAAAATGAATATATAATATTTGAAAAATACATTAAATATTTGCGGGTCCTATGGGTATAATCCCAAGGTAAAAAGAACACAAAAAGAAAAATAATAATAATAAATGAATGTACGATAGTGTCGTGTAAAAAGTTTGGCGCGAAAAGAGTCGGCTTGCGTGTTAAGAGAAGGCTTGATGTCCTTTATGTATAACATCTCGTACACCAAACAATCAAACTTGCTGTTACATTTCTTCAGCACTTTAAAAAGGTGGTCAGTCTTTGTTCTGTTGTTGCCATGCTGTGTTTGAAGGTGTTTACCAATGGCTGAATGACGGTGTTCACTTATGCGTTGATGTAGGTGTCGGGCAGTGTACCCGATATAATTTGCATCGCACAAATCACATTGAAATAAGTATACAACGCATGGAGTGTTAACGATCGGGGGCTTGTTTTCCTTGACACTCCGGGTTTGTGACAGTTTTCTGCTTGTAAAGACTGGGTATTACATTGACATCGATCTTAGCTCCCAGAGAATAGATATCTTTGCGTACGCGATCGGCTGATCGCTGATCTTTAAAGGGCAATACTATGTCTACTATGTAAACAGATGGTTCTGTGTATTCTCTGGGAGCTGAGATCGATGTCAATGTAAACCCAGTCTTTACAAGCAGAAAACTGTCACAAACCCTGAGTGTCAAGGAAAACAAGTCCCCGATCGTTAACACTCCATGCGTTGTATACTTATTTCAATGTGATTTGTGCGATGCAAATTATATCGGGTACACTGCCCGACACTTACATCAACGCATAAGTGAACACCGTCATTCAGCCATTAGTAAACACCTTCACACACAGCATGGCAACAACAGAACAAAGACTGATCACCTTTTTAAAGTTTTGAAGAAATGTAACAGCAAGTTTGATTGTTTGGTGTACAAGATGTTATACAAAGAGGACATCAAGCCTTCTCTTAAACACGCAAGCCGACTTTTAACATGACCCTTGCATACGGCAGCTGCGCCCGCAGTACACGACACGATAATAGCCTTTCTCTTCGCAATTAACAAAACTAAAGACAGTGAGTAAGTTGCTGTGGCCTTTACTAGTAGTTAACTTGAGAATTCTGGGTTAAATTTGACGAGGAAAAGCATATTTTGTTCAAAATAACACAACTATTCGCCTACCTGACGACACTCGACGAACTACGAGCGAGGTGCCATGCCGAACACCGGCGGTCCATTTTTGGCGCCAAATTAAGAGCTTGGAGGCACAAAATTTTTCATATTTTTCACTTTTTACAATCTGATATGGTTTTTGAAATTGCAAGTCCCTTTTTGTGCATATTTAATGCCATTTCCAGTGAGAAAAGAGGCTTGTTTTCAGTGCCTTTCCGGACTTGTTAACTTGACGACAGGACACTAAAATTTTT
>JAHPZR010025883.1:0-17500 GCA_019787425.1 Platygyra sinensis
GAGCTTAATCGTCCAAGAACGACGAAGACGTAATAATTTATCCGGGGCAGAAGGGCTTTTGGCAAAGAGATGAAAACAAATCCTGGAAAGAGGACGAGGGAGACAAAGTGTTGAAAACCAGAAAAAGCCAAATAAGAAGAAAGAGGAACAGGCAAAAAAGGGATTCACAAAGAGAACAAAGCAATAACCAACCGGCAAATCAAAACACACCGGGGGGGGGGGGGGAGAAGGGCAAAGAAACTCGTAACAAACAAAGGATCCCGAGAGAAACCATTATCAGTAAACAACAGAAAACACCCTCCTCCAATAAAAAACAAAGCGTCCTTCAGGTAGAACAATGAAATCCCGCCATCAATTCCAAAAGCGTAAAGTTCGCGCAGACAGCGATCGCGCGCACGAGAAAAAAAATGATAATTTCCCAAGGAAAGAACCAGCAACAATACGAAAGATGCGGCAATTGGATGTCTTTAAAGCGTAGTGCAAAAAAAAAACAGGAACAGAAAGCGATTCGACAATCTGCGAGGGGACTTCTACATTGATGAAATGGAGGAACCAAAAGAGAAAACGTTTCTTGTCGCAGATGAAGCAACGACAATTACCAATCCAGAACATCAAAAGATCAACAAACGAGCGCAGACTCAAAGACGATAAAGCTGAAGGCGGTCAGGAGTTCTAGGAGAGGGAAACTCTCGCCAATCTACTGGCAGGTCATGAACATGAGTGAGCATTTTAACGCCTTACCAGGTCAGTGAGACCAGTTGGTCGGTTTTTTTTTCCGGCATCAATTTTGCCATCATAGTCTCCTCCGCCAGCCGATGCCACGCAACGGGAGCGTTGCGTGACATCCCAAAGACCGGCTGCGGAGTGAGACTTAGCAATTATAAGGGCTGGCCACGCACTTATTTCAATTTATTATCCCACTGCACTGCGCAGAGTACAAAATAACGCCCAAAACGAGTACAAATATCACGCGGTATTTGTACTCCAGAAGACCGTTAGACAGGTGTTCCTGCCGTTGACCCATCAGTTTTAGCTGGATTGTCCGCGCCAATTTCGTTCCGCTTCGCATACTGCTAGTCACGCAATTCGCCCGTAAATAAATGTTCGCGAAAGTTCTCCCGACCCCACGGGACCTAACAATTTAGGCGTGTTGGATACATAAAATCTCTTATTAGAGCGTTTTGTGTGGGTAGTATCGCTGGAGAATTTTTACATCGTTGTGTTTGTTTTTGGACTCGCCCTACGGGCTCGCCAAAATACGGCACAAACTCGTAAAAATACTCAGCGATACTACACAACAAAACGTTCTAATAGAGATTAGATTTAGTTCTAACGAGGGATTTTAGACGGGTTTGTTTGATAATCGATGGCCTTTTGAGGCCAAACACGCAGTTTTATTTTCAATCAGCGTGGCAACACAAAGATGTTTCTATTGTCCGTAAAATTTTTGACGCAGTCCGACAAAATGGCGTAGCCAGAATCCCTATGGAAGCTTAGATTTAAATAGCAAGGAGAAACAAAAGCGTTAGATGTTTGGTTCCTTTTTTGCTTTCAGGCGGAGATTAATTGAATATGATCGAGATAGTGGTGTTGAGGATAGAGATTGGATAGCTAGAAAGCAAGGCAAATTCTGCCACGTTATAGCCCAGACGGACTAGTGAAGATTGCGAAACGCGTTCTCTAAGTCATTAATGATAAATTCACCAAGTTGAAACAAAGTTCCCAATCACAACCGTGATACCCGGGCTGAATTAGCATAGATTTTGACGATTTTACTTCTCCGTTTACTCTTAGTTTTTGTTTCGATTGAGAAGATATATTAAAACCGACAGCGATACCAGTGTTTCAATCGGCTATCCAAACACCTCGAATTTTCGTCAACAATATTTCCGATCGCACGTCGTAATTTTCAACTCTCTTCTCGGTGTTTGGATATCCCGATGAAAACACTGGCCTGTCGTGTTTGTATATTACTTGAAAATTGCCTCCATAAATTTCAGAACCTTCGTATAGCAAATATTGCAACGACTTTCCAGGCGTTGAAAAAACGTCTGACTTGATAAGTTGCCGTCTTATAACTGAAGCATGGGTTTTTATTTCCTATCAAACAGACTTCTCGACCCCTGTTCTCACCAAGCCATCGGTAGAGGGAATATAGGCAGACCAAAGCATAGTCCTACATTCGAACGGAATGCCGCTTGTGACAGTGCACGACTGGGTGAGCTCATCTGCGATCCAAAGCCTGAATTTGTGTTGATGACACATCTTGTGCTGCTAGTCCGTGTAATTATGTCAAGGGGAGAACCGGAAGATGGCTGCAAGGGACATTTTGATGGGTATGCAAACAAACTGCGTTTGTCGTAATGGTAAGAGAAATGCAAAGTCTAGTTGAATTCAAACTAGAAACTTTAAAGAAGATATCTGACACCAGGACAAAAGTATGGGAACTAAAGATAAAAAAGGAAAATGGCTGGTATGGGACTATTTTCCAGGCTGCTACAAGTGCAATAAAATGGCCGGGGATGGGGAGTGGGGGTATTCTACAAAGTCTTGTACGGTGAGGCCCCACTCCGAGGTCCAACTCCTTACCCGTCTGTATGAGTAGGTCCCTGTACCGTCTGCCTGACCTGTATTTTGGATTCGTTCCCTTATCCTGCAGCTCCTATTGTTTTCAAGCGCTTTGGGGGGCATTGTTTAATTTTGATCTATCTATTGCTTGCTGACGCCAATCACACACTCTATTTGGAAAGGTACAGGCTTTCTCTTTTGCTACAACCGCAGTGAAAGCCAAAAAAGTACCCTTTTTTCGTGTACCTTGAAACAGAAAAAAGGGTCTCCCTTTCACTTTTAAAAAAACATATTAAGAACTTTCACTGCTTTCACTTTTCTAATCCTTGGAATAACGTCCAATGACACAATACTACGGTATGATACATCGAGCAATCACCAGAAGAGATTGTTAACCAAAAGATAAGTATTATTTCTTCAGTTTCCCTTTACGTTAGAAACTAAATGACACATCTCCCTAACCCTTTCATACAACTTGAGGAAATCCCTAACCTTTTATGATCTACCTGAAGCTCTGAATAAAGGTACCTCTTTAGGACCGAGGTTTCCTGGGGTATAGGCAGTTGTAGGGCGCGTTCGTTTGGGATATTCCGGAATCAGAATAGATTCCGGAATATCTTCCGGCTATTCTGCTCCTGGGCGCAGAATAACCGGAATGGAAATCCAGTTATTTCCGGAATGAGAATATCTCCCAGAACAAACGCCCTACTCGCATTATTCCAATTGTTCTTATTCCGGATTGATGCCAACGAACGCGCCCTTAGAGAGTTTTAGGGAATGTTGTTTAAGGCCCTGTTTTACACAGGCGATTTTTGTCGGCGGCACACTCGATGCACCAAATTTTTGTCGCGCTAAAGTTGCCAACTTCAAAATCGCTACGTGTGAACCAGGTGCCGAGTTTTCAGTGCGATTTGTCCGCCGCGATAATCGCAGGGGTGTTCGAACGATGTTTGAAACTTGATGTCAACTTAAGCGGCGACAAAAATTGCCATCGAGTTGCGGCGACAAAAAATCGCCTGTGTAAACGGACCGTTAATTGCTAAATGGACAGTAGCATAAGCCCCAAATCCGTCCCACCCTACCCCCCCCCCCCCCTGATATTGGCTTCCTTTGAGATTTGGTGCGTTCGCAGTGGACCTTAGTAACCAAATTGAGGTTCAACCAGTATTATCCGTTTGATGAGCTTTTGTACCTTCTGATCTAGATTTCCATAAACACGAGTTCTGAAAAAACGAAATTAATGGCAAGAAAGAGGCATTGAAAAACGTCCAGAAATATTAAATACAAAAGATGTGTTTCTAATTCCTGAGCATCAAATTGTCTATTTTTAGGCGAGCTTGCTTATGCACCCGTATCGCTGCCGCCGCCCGTAAAATTACCAACTACACCAAGTACCAATTGGGATCTCCTACAATAAAAGCACTCCGGAAAAACCCCGTTGGGTGGCCGTTGCGGAACGCAGGGGTCACCAGAGCGCAAGGAACTGGTGCTTGGAATGTGATAATGGTCCAGTGTCCTCCTGTGGTGTTGGCCCTAATTGGAAAACGTACCGCATCAGTTTGCGCACGCTTTACCACTGGGCGGAGGATTTAACATCGAGATATGGTCAAACAGGGGGAACTGTGAAAATTTGGCAAGTATTTTTCTTTTGTTAACGTAGTGGTAATGCTACACACCGGTCTGTTTTTATTTGTGCACTTATTTCGTTTCCAAACTGTTGCTGCTTCGTTTTCGTTTAAAGACAGATTAAAATGCGACCTCTGTCTGTTGGCTCTTTGTAAAAAAAAAAAAAAACGTTTGTTTTATGCAGAAACGTTTAGAGACGTACGAAACAGACCCAATTAATACATAAAAGCAGGCCATCTGCTCTATGAGTGAGGGCCGTGTCTGTTTTCAACTACACTGAAAACTTCTAACCAACAGTTCTTTCTTGTTTTCGCCATGTTTAACGAGTAAATGAACGAGGCAACAGCACCACCAAAATTCCACGGGAAAGAATGAAATATACAAAAAAATTGCCTACGGACCGGACTTCAAGATTTATTCAGTTTGTTCATAAAAATTCTTCACCAGCAACGTGAATTTCATTTCTTATGGGGCGTTGTCTGGATGTTACAATGCTGAAATTTCGTTCTCTGAACAATGTTATTTTACTGCTCTTGGGGAACAAGCTGGGCCAAAGAGATATTTGGTGAATTATTTTTGTTATTTCGGACGCCCTGGTCTTTCTTTTCTGTGAAATTGGCCGCTGAATGTTTTCAAAAACTAAATTGTCATTTCAGCACACCCCTGCGAATGGGATCGAATTGCTTGCTAGAACACGACAGAATTTGTATTGTTAGACAGAACGAGGCCCGTGTCTAACGACTCACCCACAAGGAACAGAGAACATTATTCAATGCCACAGACATCAATGTGGTAAGAACTCAGATAACAGATACGCTTTAAGGTCCATTTCACTGAAATAGGAACCTGCACTGAGA
Source organism: Platygyra sinensis (assembly GCA_019787425.1). Taxonomy (NCBI): domain Eukaryota; kingdom Metazoa; phylum Cnidaria; class Anthozoa; order Scleractinia; family Merulinidae; genus Platygyra; species Platygyra sinensis. The sequence goes on from JAHPZR010025883.1 coordinate 5,052, forward strand.
TTTTTGTCTAACTTTGCCTATTGATTGTTATATTATAGGACGTCTAAATTTTGGAAACATAATGATGGGTCCCCATGGTGCGTTTAGGAGCAACAGACACCTTGTTTCATCCAATTAAACTCCTTGATAATAGTACCATGATTAGAGTCACGATCTGCTTGCTAAATTCACGTTTTCGACGATTGCCGTCTTGCTCAAACACTGTAGAGCAATTGGCCCATTATTTATTTTACATAGAGAAATGTATTCGCAATGTCAAAACAACAGAAACTGAAAATGATAGGTCACCGTGACTCGTTTTCGAGAAATGGCGATTTACCTCCGTGGCGAGGGTCAGTGCCGAAAAGAAAACAAGCCGCCATTTTTTAAGGCGCGCCTAATGACGCGTGAAATTATATGCCGCAGTAGGGATGGCGCAATACAATACTGGGGAATGACCTTAAACTTTAGTTTTTGCATCGGGCTTCTAATTCTTGCCAGCTCATCACGCACGGGTAGTACTCTAACCAATCAAAAGTAAACTTTCTGTGACCTCTTCCAATTCACGTCACAGAAAAAAACTGAAACCAATCGATGGATTGGCTGACTTGCAGTTTCCCACGCTTCGCACTAACCCGGTATTAGGAACCGCCTCTTTTCATACTTTTGCTACGAGTTTCCATTAGTTCAGTGGCGTCACTTTGAGTCTGTCGTGATTGTGCCAGCGACAAGGATGAGGGAACTGTCAACTTCCGTTGTGTATTGTGGACTGAAACAAAACCGAAAACTCTTGATTTTTTTAACTACTGTATACTTTGTAGTTTTTATGATTGTTGCCCCGCAGGGTTTTGCGCCGCAGAGGCCAAAACCCGAGGAGGCATTAATAGTCTCCCCCGCGTATACGTATAAAGAATGTGTTGAAAATATTGGGTGTCATATGTGGTGTAGTATGCGAATCAATCCCGATTTGAAGAAACTAGGCGCGCACGGTGGTCCCGGTTAATTTTTCATTCAGCTCGCAAGGCAATGCTACATGGGTAATTCTTTCAACCACGAACACGAAGAGGACGGATCGAGGAAGATAGTATTGCTGCACGAGGAAGAGACGAAGATAACATTTGCCAAAATATATTTTACGGCGAGTATCTGTCATCACATATCTTGAATTCAAAGGTTTATTCAGCAGTACCAGACTGAACTGTTTTGGTACAGAAGTTGATTTGGCGGACACAAATCAGCAAAGGGCTCGACAGACTCGACCCGAACACCACACGTATAAAGATCAGGTTTATTTGGATCGCTTATTGTTACTGAGTAATCTTACGTGGCGTAGAGCCCATGTGACGGCTGGGTTGACTGGCTGGGATCAAATTGTAAATGTAAATGTTTTGCGGCGTTTTCGTTGAGGACAAACAGCTTGACTCTAATTTGCATATATGGCGACTGTAACGGGATACTTCTGTTTACATCTCGAAAAAAATCTCGACTTCTAGTCTACTTTCGCGTGGTACGTTTGCTCGCATGGTCCTCCTATATCAGACAAATGGTTTGTTTCAAATTTGTATCAAACTAAAACAACAGAGTGGTTTGATATTTTTTTTCCAGAATGCACTTCGCGAGAGTTTTATGTAAAGAATATATGATAGAATGAGTTAAACAGAATGTGTTGGTAACTTAGTTGATTCTTTGGATCATATTATGATAAGACGCCGGTATGAGTGCTATAGTTTACAAAAATGTAAAATTTCAGTTCATACGAAAAATAATACTGAGTTCCTTATAAGCAGTGGAATTTTATAAGAGATTTATACCATTGAGGGATAAAATAGAAGCGGGGGCAGATTTAGTGAGAACTATTACTAGTAATATTTATTACCAGGGCCCCTCTGGATACCAGCCACTCTGCTAAATAATGTTTGTAGTATTCTTACTTTATAATTGTCGGTTGTAATCGGCAAGACAGTCGAACCTCCCGTTGGAAACCCACCCAAAATGTTTAGTCCACGAGAGCTTAGACCATATTGAATCAAAATTTTGCCTATACATGTATTTAGCACATGGTAATTATAAAATATTTAAGTTCGTCTCTTTCAGAAGGGATACCGTACAGTGTAGTGCATTTTTTCGTTACATTTTTGAATGCTTAATTCGTGCGAAAATTCAATTTCGAGAAAATGTACTTCCAAGGAATGTGATAATGTTACAACACCTATATATCAAATTTCTGCTCTATAATTATCTGCCATGTCGTCGCTTGCGGTTCAAGTTCAACCTTTAGCTCGATCTAAGAGTGATCGCAGTCGCTTACGAGAGGTGGCCGCTTACAAGAGGTTTCAAAGACAGTGATCTGATTGGAAACTTTCATCATTTTGGAAACTAGTCGCTGAGGAGAGCTGGTCTCTTACGAGAGGTGAATCGCAACCGGAGATTCCACTGTACGTAAAACACTTTTCGTATTGTTTGTTTTTCAGTCATCCCCAGAGACGACTTAAACTGTAGCATGGCGAAAGTGGAAACAATATGTGGAGAAGACCACAATATTTATATGAGCAAGTGTTCCATGTTCAGCAGAGGAATGGCTTTGGCTTATTATGGACCGTGTAAAGAAGAGTGTCTCAAAGTTTGACGCAAAGGTAACATGATCTCCATGTGAGTGACTTGCGTGAGTCACGAATATAAGTAACGCAACAATACTAAGCAAGTAAATCAATCAGTCTGCGAAGGAGATTGTTCATCGCTTGACGAGCTGACCCAATATCGAAATTCTCCTTATTTATATCTACACTTTTCTATAGTTCCGGTAAGGATAACTTTTTTAACCAAATGTATTTATATACTTAGAGGCCTAGTGCGCAGGCGTGCAGCAATGTAACACCTCTTGCACGCACGTTTTCATACTCTCATGTTCCACGCTAGCAACGTAATCTTGCTTCTATACGGAGTATAAATTTTCCACGTCCTTTTATCCTCAGGTGTGTGGTGCGGATGGCGTGACGTTTCAGAGCTCCTGTCACGCTTCTCTTCACAACAGTCATGTAGACTACCCGGACAGTGTGACGATGTTTATCCACCGAACGACAACTCTTTTAAGAACAGCCGTTCGGGGGGCATTTCAATGCACGCTGTAGAACTGTCACAGAACTCCTTAGATGTCCTGGAGCAGACTGTCAAAATCCTGTCATTCTGAGGAAGCTGTTGTCCCATATGTGGTAAGGAGTTCACCACAAAAGTGAACATTTAAAAATGGTATAAAAAACAGTTGCAATAAAGTTGACAGTTACTTGCAATAACACATTGCTCGTGGCTAGTCTTACGCAGCTGGTTTCGTCCCAGCCAAGGGACTCGTCAGAGACCTTTCTGCTTGGCAAACTCGTTGGGCATCGCGCCCAAGATCCCGTTCGCTAACAAAAAGGATGACAGCAGTCTGGCCTTATATCGCATAAGGATTCCCGACCGCACGCGATTTCCCAACGAGTTTGCCAAGCAGAAAGGTCTCTGACGATCCCTTGGCTGGGACGAAACGAGCTGTGTAAGACTAGCCACGAACAATATAAAAATAGTGGCTAGACTTAACACAGTGAGTTGCGTGCACGCACTCTTGCTAAGGAAATGTGAAGTGTACACGGAAATCGTGCTTGGTGCTGTTCACGCCAGTATACATCGTTATCATAAGAATCTAAACAGACAGACTTTGGCAGTTGGAACAATTGAGATGGAAGAAAACTGTCGCTTTTTTTACATTTCACTCGTGTTCTAGAATTCCTGCCCTGTTTTATGACCATTTTAAATTACCATGTCTTTGGCTTATTAAATTTGTTTCAATATTTCAAAAACTCTTTTAAAAAGAACCTACTCCACTGTTGATATGTCCTTTGTCATCTAAGGCCTCGCCCATGTTACGTCGGAAAAATTTGAACACGCATCTTCACGGCCTACGCAGCTTTCATACGGTTAGGCCTACCGTCCGTTAATCGTTAAACAAAAGGCTATTTTTAAACCAAAGGAATTTGAAAACACTGGCCGTGTGTTTCAATATGGACGGAAAACATTTGGAAAACAAAGCTTTTCGAAAATAATGACATCACATAATCAGGTGAATTCCTGGTCTTCTTCGCAGAGAGAACGTTGCGTGACGACCCTACGGTCGCGGCTCGAAGGAGACTTATGATTCCTACATGAGTTTTTCTCAAACACAAACCGGTGATTTAAAGTGTTGCGTTTTCAAATTCCTCCTGCTATTGGAGACGGGAAAGTTTCAGAGTCAAAATCGCCGTTTTCAAATTTCTATGGCGTATAAATGTAGACGGGACTTCAAGCGAATACTCAATGATAGTCCATCTAAACTAGTTTCATTCATACAGGCACTGCTATAAGCATTCGACTGGACTCTTCAGCAAAAGATATGATCAGCTTTGAACGGCGAAGTCCCAACCACCCTCAAGACCTTAACCGAGTCGATGCTATCTTCGCCGATCTAAAAAAACCTGTTTGACCAGGCAGGTGGTGTTGGTATGTGTCAGCTGACCATAGATTCTTGTGGACACCCACGATATTCGTGGTGTACAAACCAATCACATCCCTGGATGAGGACACGTGCAAGCAAGTGGCAACGAGAGCTGTCGAGTTCATTAATTCTCCCGCCAAAAGTGACGTGGAGCCCGCCAAAAGTCGCGCTTGCTGTCGCTGTCATCAAAGACCGCGCCGAAGGGACTGGGTTACCCAGGGCCGAGTCATTGATGGGTAAACGGGTAATGAAACGAACCACTCATCACGAACATGACCATTTTTCGAACACAAGTCACCGATTCGTCTTTCTCACACCCTTCTGCTGTTTCTGGCGATCCTGAGTTTGTACTGGTTCACAACCAATGACAACTTCTTTAACTGAATTGACCTTAATTCCGATTTCTAATACATCGACTGTTTCCTGCGAGTTTGTCTATCAATTTCTGCTGGATGGAAAATTTTTCTCGTTTAAACCTTACTTCAAGCATTTTAATTTAAACTCAATATCAAGATACATGTAAACACGTTGCTATTTCTGCATTTTGAAGCAAATTTATTTCGTTAGGATCTAGAGAAATAACTACTTTGTATGCTGGATATTCAATAAAAAAACGTCCTACAGCGTATGTTCTACGCCGGCGTATTTTGTCATTACGATCACTTCGTAAGTGGAGACAAATCAGGGGAACCAGAGTTCACAATTTCTTTGCAATGGCTAAACTTCATCTGGGTGTTTGTCCATCACGAAAACTTTCGCGCGTAGAATGTGGGGATGGCCCCCACTCGCCTCCCACCAATATAACCTGGGTTCGATTCTGGCCATATGTGGGTTGAATTTAACAAATTGACGTCAGTTTTTTATGCGTCTGTCCTGTTATTGATCATGAATTTCGTCAAAACATTGTCAAAGTAGTGTGGATCCACGAGGCGATGGCCGAGTGGATCCGCAGACTACTTTGACAATGTTATGACGAAATTCATTGTCATAACAGGACAGACGCATTAAAAACTGACATCAATTTGTTTTTTACGATAACAAATTGTCGAATTGCCCGCTCTCGCTCGCTGACGCGTCGCATGAATTTCAAATTCATGTGTCTGTCCGCATATGGACAATAAAATTTAACCAATAAGCGCGCGTGAATTTCTGCAGTTATCGTAAAATTGTTGATGGTTCTTGCCTTGCTCCGAGCCAACCTCGTTCCCAGAGTCCTCTCCTATTCGGGCCGAGTAGGAGAGGACCTTGGAAACGAGGTTTGCTCCGAGGCCGGTTTATATCTGTGTTCTACGGTTTTACCTCCCTCCCCAAAAACCATTAATTCCAAATTCCAATTCAACCTGGAGAGAGGACCTGCATGAAAATTAGCTCAGACTGATGTGGCTTCATCTCCAAATATTGTAAACTGACTTTATTTACATTGCGCGCAACGATTTCAACGCGTGCTACTGACTGAACATTTACCCGTAATGGCTAAATTTTGTGTCGATTCCTAAAGCTGTTGAGCAAAATATCTCGAAATTTGGTTCTCGCTCTACGTGTGCAACATTGAGTGCAACGATTTTAATGTGTCCACTATCTAATTACACTGCGCGTAATGCAATGGCTAAAAATCATTGTCTGCCATCCCTTAAGTTGTCACTCGCAATATCACAGAAACGTTCTACTTCCGAAACATTGCGCGCAACAATTCCAACATGTGTCCAATCTCTATACAACATAAAAGATAGCTACAAGCTCAATTCTTTCGGATGTTAAAGTTTCCTTGTGAAACGAGCACGTGAGATAAAAGTCCGTAGAAGAATTGCAATTTTCTTGCAGAAAATTGAAGAATCTTCGTTCAGTATTCCTACCGTTCGGATCCTCATTCTCCAATCAAAGAATAGAACGAGTATACGAGAGTACTACGAAGGATTGACGTCATGTCATCATGGTTCGATCAGTTGCTTAGTTACTTCAGGAAGAAACCTGCGGCTCAACCCAGTGTTGGACGCGGGCGATTGGGGACGAGGCAGCCCCAAAAGCTCCCAATGTGAACCTCAGGACACTGAACACCATAGGAGGTTCGAAAACGCGTTTTCAATGGAAGCTTCACAGGAGTTATTTCAAGCTACCTGAACCGACGGAAAAAAAGAGCAAAACCAGCTCGCTGCGGCTGGAGTTATAAATCCGGAAGTTCGCCAAAACACTGCATTATTACCGACTCGTCCTCCTCTCTTTGCCAACTCACAAAAGAGCTGTCATCTTCGTCCTCTTGAAAATCTTGCGGGATGTACATCATTTCAGCATTACCGTTGCCTCGGTTACAGGAGTGGCACGGAGCCACCTTACGAAAAGCCATGCAATGAAGATGAGTCTGCTTTTCATATTTCCATCGCACAAATCCTAAAGACTCGATCCCAGCCTTCCATGATTTCATCATGGCCGCGTTCTTATTCTGGTGGCTTGAGTCGGGTGTTATTATCAACAAGAGCCCATTAGGGCGTAGGAGTCGGTGAGCATTACGGCAACATTTCCATCTTTGTTCAGCAGAAGGAAAATAGGACAGCAAAAGAGAAAATACAACAACATGGAACAGTTCAGATGGCAGAATCTTGACTTGTTTTCCTTCAGTTAAAAAGCTCTCCAAGTATACAACCTTTGTTTTGTCTACAAGAGGAGAATCCGCTAAGTTTGAATTGCATGAGTTTGTTTCATGTTCATCTCTTTGATGAGAAGTTGTACTTTCCTGTTGTGCTATCGTACACTCTTTAAGGCTTGTGGTGCTCACATAATCAAGTTTAGAGCGGTGTTCATTTGACAAGTATCGATGTTTGGAATATTTTGTCTCTATAACATCATCCCCGCAATCAGAGTGCAAGTCTTGCTGTGAGACTGGAAAATCTTGAATTTCCACATTGAGAAAGTCACATTCATACACCATCTGTGCAGATAAATGAAAAAAGTGCCATACGTTCAAATGTCTACTATCAACCGGTTTTCGTTGACACACAAGCATAATTATAAATAATTATAGATAACACACATGCACAGACGCAGTAAGGTGTCGCTAATTACCATATTTTTCGGTTATGAGGCGCAGCCTTTTATCAATAGGGCAAGAGAATATGCCTGTTCAATGAAATTTGTTCTTAACTCGCCCGAGAAGCGAAGGGGCAACTATCAGACCGATAGTTCCAAGACATAAACACTCTATTGTGTTTATTGTTCATCACTTAATTTTCGTCCGCACACAAGTTAAAAAATGTTGAATTATTTTCAAGTTTTTGTATGTATGTATTGAGACAGAAACCGTGAAAGACAAATGTAATATTTAAAAAAGAAAACAGACAAAAACCCCTCAATACATTTCAATTATTTATTTTCTACGAACCCGCTTGTTTACAGAAAAATTTTCACGGACGACTTCTATCCATTCGAGTATTTTCCGCGGACCGGCACTATAGACTATCGCATCGCGTGTTCTATTTAAACCAATACGAATCGGAGAAAATTTAGTAGTGAACTATAACGCATGATAGTTGACGAGGGCGCAGCCCGACTCAACTATCACGCATAGAAATCGAGAGGGAATAATTTAAGGCCCTGTCCATCACGTATCCGGATATTTTCGAAAACGGAGAGTTTTTTCTCCGTATTTGAAAAAGTCCACGTCCACACGGACCGTATTAAAATCGTATTTGCCCGTCCACACGTATACGCAAAAATGATTCTAATACGCTAGACTTCACATGTTGAGCATGCGCAGGTTACGAGCGCATTCGTGATAGAATGCTAGTAGATTTATACTGGCTAAAATTTAACAAATTGACGTCAGTTTTTCATGCGTTTGTCCTGTTATTGATCATGAATTTCGTCATTACATTGTCAAAGTAGCTGTGGATCCACGAAGCCATAGCCGAGTGGATCCGTAGAATACTTTGACAATGTTATGACGAAATTCATTGCCAATAACAGGACAGACGCATTAAAAACTGACATAAATTTGTTTTTTACGATAACAAATTGTCAAATTGTCCGCTCTCGTTCGTTGACGCATCCCATAAATTATAAATTCATGTGCCTGTCCGCTTATTGACAATAAAAATTAGCCAATGAGCGCACGCGCGGATTATTGCCGTTATCGTAAAAAAAGGATATTGACAATACTAAAAAAGATGATCGACTTTTTCTTAAAGTTAGAAAAGCTTGTTACATACATACATAACATACATAAACTTTATTTTATCTCGAATTTAAGAGTAGCTTTTATAGCTAATTTCTCCGAGAGAAAACTAACAAATAGCAAAATATGACAACAAAAAATAGACAATAACATTATAAAATACTATTCTGTGAAATATTTACAATTAAAAGCTAAAATGAAATACATCTATTTACTGAATATTTTGAAACGCGATATTAAAATTAAATTTTACAAAATGCTATAAATTTACATTAAGTTAAGGCTAGCTAATGATTTTTTAAAGTCATTAAGGTTAACCTAGTTATTGTTAACCTAGTTATAGACTGGTAGAGAATTCCGAATTTTTGGGCCTCGGTAAAGTACGGTAAATTGACCGGACGGTGCCTGTATTTGTTAGTGCGCACACATTCTGCGCATCACGCAAGCCGTGGTTTAAGCACGCACGCGCTGGGGTTGACAACTACGCCATCAAGTAAGGGTACATATGAATGTTGTGCCGCGTAGCACTGTGAACACAAATGGTGAAACAGAGAATAACCCTTTAATGCCCAATAGTGACTCATAGATTTTACTCTGTCTAACGCCAGACGATTTTACTCGTCAAAGGGAGGCCCCTTGGGCACTAAAGGGTTAACTCTGAAGTGTAAATTTAAGTGCTAATCGAACCCATGAATAACCCACAGGGCGTTAGCCCTAGTAAAGGGAATCAGGGAACCCACGAGGTAAAGAAAAAATCTTTTTTACCTCGGTGAGAATCGAACCCACGACCTCCGGATTAGATCTACCGTTACTCTGCTGACTGAGCTACGAGGTCGGACAGAGAAAGTCGGGACGATTTAGGTGGTGAATTGCGGCGAAGAGAAAGTAAGGGTACATATGAATGTTGTGCCGCGTAGCACTGTGAACATACTGTGACCTCGTAGCTCAGACGGCAGAGTAACGGTAGTTCTAATCCGGAGGTCGTGGGTTTGATTCCCACCGAGGTCAAAAAGATTTTTTCTCTACCTCGTGTGGTTCCCTGATTCCCTTTACTAGGGCTAACGCCCAGTGGGTTATTCATGGTTCAATTAGCACTTAAATTTACACTTCAGAGTTGATTTTACGCCATCAAGTACACGACTAAGAAAAAAGCAAACTTTTCCTACTGTGACCAAATCAAGTTTAATTCACTCGTACTTAAACCAGTGACACCAGAATAGCAGGATATCGCCAACCAATGAATGTTAACGTCTTCCAGCTGAAACGTAGCTGTTATCTTTCGAAAATAACACTGAAATCCAACTGTAAACATGCACCTGCAGATGACGCAGTGCGCGCGCATAAACGCAAATGTCTTACTTACTGGGGAGGTGACTGAAAAAAATGTAACGGGCACCGTAAAGTTTTCAAAAAGGATCAATAACTTTAAAAAACGCGAGGTTACATCTACATTTTATGTTACGAAATGGAAGTGGCAAACCTATTCAACGTGTGATTAGTTTCTGGTATTTAGACTGTATTTTAGCAGAACCAGAGGAAGTCTGTCAGAGACGATAAAAGCAATTTTGCAACGACTTTGTTATCAAAAACGTACCAAAAATGATTTTCATGTTACCATTTGCCATGTAGTTTAAATATCTTTTAAAATGTGTTTGCCTTTCTGTATGTAAAGGCGAATTCTAAGGAAATCTGTAAGGAAATATCCTTTCCCTCTTCTTTAAGAAAAATGCTGATGTCAGCATTTTTGTTGAGATTCAAGGCTTATTATCTCGAAAAAATGCGTGGCTACCCCTATTTTTCTTTCTTGATTCCAATAGCCCTTGCAAAGATCTACTTTTTCTGCGTGGTCGTAACCTGGCGCAAAGACCTTTGTATTTACTAAGCACCGTCCTTAAGCTGAAGACTTTGACACTGAAATAAAGTTGTTATATTATGTTATGTAGTTCTCATGCCATAACTGTATACTCAACGGCTTGACTATTTGTTACAAACAAATTGAGAAACATCGTGTACAGCTGCCCCCTCCCCTCTCTTCCCCAGATTCTTTTGAGGGGAGGGGGGATGTGCACAGGCTATGCTCGATGCTCTGGCATGAATCCAAGAGGGTATCTACATGTTACTGCATCTGTATATTTAACAATTATTCTATGAACGCGCATTGGCTATAATCATATCATATCCAACAAGCGCAAGTGGAATAATTGTTTTATTAAAAACGCCCCCAAAATATAGAAAACTAGACTACAATAAAAACAAAAAGGCCCAAAAAATCACGCATGCACTCGCCATTTTTGTAGATCATGGTATAATGGCTCATATACCATGATGGCTAGTCAATGAAAACTCTCGAATTGCATTATCCAATGATCCAGTTTTTACTAAATTGGCTAGTGCCTATATTTATGCGCTGGTGAAAAACAGCCTTAATCCCTCGTAGTGTGATTTTCAAGTTTAACTTAAGTTTAACTTACTTTCTCCGCCGGCTGAAGGTCTATAGCAACTGAGTAAATATCCTCATACTCCGAGAATGGATTAAAACAGCTTCCAACATCAAGAAGTAATAGTTTTTCATGGACTGCCGGATATCTGGTGGAAGATTTATTAGGAAAGGATGTTAGCAGCTAACATCTAAGCTTAAACTTTTGGGACAAAGGTTAGGATTATTCACTGTACAAACAAAATGTACCTACATGGTAGTTGAACAAATCTTAGTCTTTTCTGTAATGAAGCAACAGTAACACTCTGTCACATCTCCAGAAAACTGCCTCTTTCTCCTCTGTTTCTCAATTAACTTTTTCAGTCCTTCCCCTTTAAAGAATTCAATTGCCACCTTGTAACACCACTCAACCCTTCCCTCAGGGGCCTGTTTTGTCCAGTGATTGACAGCCAGCATATGCATGGCTAGAGCATATTCTTCCAGGCTTTCCTTGTCATTGCAGTGGTTCTCCCAGACTTTTTTGTGGTCACCATTAGCTTCAGTAGGGGCAGACAATAGAGAACAGATAAAGTTAGATGGCATATAGGGATTCTAAAATGGTAAACGTGGGTGACAGTGGACTACAGAAAGGGAAGGGTACTCCCTTATATGGGCTATATAGGTATGTGCAGCCTTAAAGAGCATATGTTTTCAGCCATTTTGGTCATAATTAGGGTATGGCTTTTGCACTCCAGTCTTGATATGGGTATGTTTTTAAGAGGAACCCACTATTTCATCAAGTTATCGAGAAGAAGATCAACAAAAGCCCTTACAAATTATGTTTACGGCAATTTAACATTGGTCTGAACAAGGGAACTAATTATAATGCAGGTCTGAAACAGGATTTGCTTCGACGAAGGGCTAACGCTCGAAACATTATCAACCCAGTTGACATTATCAACTTAGTTGATAAAACCAAATTATGATTTAAGGTGGCTCCCTAGAGTAATTACCACCATTCTTCCCATAGAGTGGGGGTTAGAAAACAAAACTTAGTTAATTTCTCTTAAAGTTTTCCCTGTAGAGATTTTCCAGTTTGGGTACTGTTAAAATAAGGCTTATGTTTTGGCTGTCAATTTTTGGATTAAGGCAGTTACCATAGCACAGGGTTCGTACACTTTTTTGAGGACAGAATTCAAGACTTTTTCCAGACTTTTTCCAAACATTTTTTTTATTTTCCAGACTCAAGATAACAGTGAGATTCTTTATGGCTCGAGAAACAAACACAATGAACCATAATGCAATGCAGGGCATTGGAGACTGGGCTGGCGAACTTGAATCTCATTTTCCGACCGTACCGCATTTTATTATGAAGTGTTTTGCCG
>JAHPZR010025883.1:22500-26025 GCA_019787425.1 Platygyra sinensis
TTTTTCACTCAATCACAATTTTTTAGACTTACTACGCATGCGCTGCATTTAACTGGGTTCCTTCGGCAACAAACAAAAGCTGAAAATTGCTGGGTTCTTTGCATCGTTACCTTTTCTAACGTATCTTTGTAATGAAAGACTAAAGCCATCAACACCCTGCTTTCAATTATAGAGAAAAATAACACAGATAGTGCGAGTGTTGAGTAAATAACATGATCGCTCTATTGACGGCTTGTTTGTTTTTTTGAAATCCTTGTGCACGTGCTGAATTGCATCAGCAAAAGCGCGCGCGAAAACTGTGTTCGGCCACCTTAATTTCTGATATCAAACAACATAACATATCTAGTTACCCTAGCAGTTCACATAAACCTAATTTTTTTCTCCCAAAAGGAGACAGAGAGGTACTCTGAAAATCCAGTCTCACACCATTCAGGAGTCAATATGCTTTCCAAGTGCATGCGTAAGAAAAGAGGGTGGGGTGGGAGGCTAGGGGCTAGAGAGGGGTGCTGCTTTCCATGTACATCCCACATGCAAGATACTTCAAACTTGATTTAGCCACAAGTTGTTCTGCCAAAGCTAAACTTGCAAAGTGAAAGATGTCTGTGTTGCTCAAAACTTGAGTGCAAACAGCATGAGGTAGAGGATGTACAAAAAGCTATTCCGTTCAGCAAAAAGCTAATGACATTTAGGAAGCCTTACCCCAAGGTTCTTTACGTTTTGTGCTAAAGAGGTTATCTATAAGCCAGCTTATGTGATTTGGTTTAAGTCAAAGACTATGGGAGACACAGGGGTAGTGGCAGATGGGTGGGGTGGGGTGGCTTTGGGTGCTAAAAGGGCCAGTAACTATGAATTTATATGTGTCCATAATATTTAACAATTATTCCATCAGCGTGCGTTGGATATGAGACGATAGATAGCTAACAAGGCGCGTAGCGCTGAGTTGGTTATAATCATCTCATATCCAACAAGCGCGACTGGAATAATTGTTTTATTAAAAACGCCCCCAAAATATAGAAAACTAGAGTACAATAAACACAAAAAGGCCCAAAACATCACACATACGCTCACCATTTTTGTAGATCATGGTATGATGGCTCATATGCCATGATGGCTTAGCCAATGAAAACTCTTGAATTGCATTATCCAATGATCCAGTTTTTAATAACTGTCTTTATGGCATTTAATTAACTTCTCATCACCAAATATTTAAACTTGAAGTGTGTGGACCAGTGTTCTCATAGTTATTTCATAAGCATATTCTTTCTTCATTTTGATTTTTGGGCTTGAAAATTTACTGTTGTTTTCAATGTCTATTTGAAATACCTAACATTTTCTATTTGCATTCAATGTCAGGGTGCATTTAGTTTAGGTTACGCCGAAGATCTTTGGCTTGGCTTTTAAAATTTTGCGGCGCACAGCGTGCAATCGACGAGATGTCAGCGTACGGAAGCGAGTGATCACGGCAATATTTAGCGTAACTGGCGTAACCTCGCTAACCTGGCGTAACCACAAGAGGTTACTTGATCTGTGGCGGCTGTGGCCAGTAAATAAAATAAATTTATGATCCTTTTGAGTCCAAATATCTTTGTAGAGTCTCTCACAGCATTTGTATCCAGCGAGCATTAACAAGCAACCGCTGACCAAATACCTGCATGTTTGAAGGCAAATTTGCTTGCTTTCTGACCGAACGCAAGAGTGGGCACGCGTTCAATTATGGGATCATTTGGGGGTGCACACGCATTTGTTTTCAATTTCTTGCATCCCCAAACAATCCCATGACTAAGCAGACGCCTACTCCCTCCCACCCCAGGTTTCGACTCTTTTAGAAATTAAAGGGGTTACTGCTCTAATGCTCTTCGCTTATTTTCAGTGAACGCTCGCGGCTCGCGCTAGCTCCTGGTTGGAAGAAATGCTAGAACATGCTGTCCCGACTGTATAATATTCAGGACTCAGTTTCTATGAAAAATATTGTGTCTAAAATTATAAGGCGTGGAAGTGATAACTGATGAAAATGGAGACAACCTGAATGTGGACGAAAAAATGTCTAATGTGCAAGCTGATTTTGTAAAACTATTCTCCCAATTCTTTCATCATCGTCGATCGATAAACCTGATAAACATGAGCCCAAAGTATAACTTACAGATCAGCGGTTAATGCTAACTTTCGGGATCCCTCAATGTATGATTTATCAATATTAGCCAGCTCTGATGTCCTTGAGTTCTAGCTATGGCTACATAAAATAAAGGATGACCACTGAGCAGAGAAAGATGAAAAGTAAACGCTTATGGACAGGTATCACGCAATTATACCCCCCCCGCGGCGATATTTGGTGCCTCTGATTTGTTTCGCGGGTCGAGGAAATAGCAGTCAGGTCCCAGAGAATTTCAACTTTTCTTTATCTCTTACTTAATATGGAAGCAACGGCTCAAACTGGCTGTTACTGCGAGTCTAGCGATAGGATTACATTAAAAAGCTTTGATGGCATATGATGCTGTTCTGGTCGGAAGAGTAGCTTGTATTAGAGTCCACCAAATATACGCTGTCACATGTCTTTGTAAGGTGGAGATAAGTCAGCGAGTAGAAACTTTTAATTATTCTCTGTCCGGAGCGTAAATTTAAACTCGATTTCATTTTCACAAATAAAGATTTTATACAATGTGATAATCTAACTATAAAATAAACCAACCGTTCGCGTCCGACTTTAGCGTGGAGGAAGGAGACAAAAATTCCAGTTGCACTTGAACCATGTTGAAACCTTTTTTACGCAGAAACCAGAAAATTCAGTGGAAGGAAAACCATACAGTCGCAGCTTGGTCTGAATGCTCCAGAAAGTTTTGCAAATTCGGCATGGTTTAACACCATTCTCTACTTCGGAAAGAGAGGCCGTGAAAACCAACGCGAGATGAACCCCAGTGACCTTTAGCTCAAAACAACAACAACCGGCTGAAGTACTTCATTTCAAGCGAGAGAGCGACGAAAAATCAGTCCACCTTCAAGTGCTACAGATTTTACACATTCCGTGTTTCACAGATGTAAATTCTGAGACTGAAATACATTTCTTTCTAGTCAAGTTTATGAACAGTACGTCGGAATATATGAACCAAAAGCGCTAAGTTTTCGAGTTTTTGATCCAAGGGCGTTACGAGAATTAAATTCAGTTGACAGCTTGTCAAATTTGGTCCAATCACAGTGGAAATAAGTTAGTTAAACCAATCAATTTACTTTGGCTCCCTCACGTCAATCACCGCATTCGCCATCAGATCACCAATGGCTTTTTTATCGTCAGTTTACGAGCGGTTTATTGCGAACGAAAATTAATGGGAGGGTTATAAAATCAATAAACCCTTTCTGGCTTGCTGGTATGTCGGCTGATAATGTCCTTGGCTGAGAGATTGTCCTCAAAATTTCACATTTGCCCTCGAAGCTTCGCTTCTCGGCCAATGTTCATTTTTCGGACATCTCTCAGCCGCGGACATTATCAGTCCGACATACCAGCCGCCTGAAGGGGTTTATTTACTAAATATT
>JAHPZR010025884.1:5000-15000 GCA_019787425.1 Platygyra sinensis
AGGTCACCGTGACTCGTTTTCGAGAAAATGGCGATTTACCTCCGTGGCGAGGGTCAGGCGAAAAGAAAAAGCCGCCATTTTTTAATGCGCGCGCTAATGACGCGTGAAATTATGCGCAGTAGGGATGCGCAATACAATACTGGGGAATGACCTTAACTTTAGTTTTGCATCGGCTTCTAATTCTTGCCAGCTCATCACGCACGGGTAGTACTCTAACCAATCAAAAGAAACTTCTGTGACCTCTTCCAATCACGTCACAGAAAAAACTGAAACCAATCATGGATTGGCTGACTTGCAGTTTCCCACGCTTCGCACACCGGTATTAGTACCGCCTCTTTTCATACTTTTGCTAAGAGTTTCCATTAGTTCAGTGCGTCACTTGAGTCTGTCGTGATTGGCCAGCGACAAGATGAGGTAACTGTCAACTTCCGATGTGTATTGTGACTGAAACAACCGATAACTCTTTATTTTTTAACTATGTATATTTGTAGTTTTTATGATTGTTGCCCCCGCAGGGTTTTGGCCCAGAGGCCAAAACCCGAGGAGGCATTATAGTCTCCCCCGCGTATACGTATAAAGAATGTGTGAAATATTGGTGTCATATTGGTGTAGTATGCGAATCAATCCCGATTTGAAGAAACTAGGCGCGCACGGTGGTCCCGGTTAATTTTTCATTCAGCTCGCAAGGCAATGCTACATGGGTAATTCTTTCAACCACGAACACGAAGAGGACGGATCGAGGAAGATAGTATTTGCTGCACGAGGAAGAGACGAAGATAACATTTGCCAAAATATATTTTACGGCGAGTATCTGTCATCACATATCTTGAATTCAAAGGTTTATTCAGCAGTACCAGACTGAACTGTTTGGTACAGAAGTTGATTTGGCGGACACAAATCAGCAAAGGGCTCGACAGACTCGACCCGAACACCACACGTATAAAGATCAGGTTTATTTGGATCGCTTATTGTTACTGAGTAATCTTACGTGGCGTAGAGCCCATGTGACGGCTGGGTTGACTGGCTGGGATCAAATTGTAAATGTAAATGTTTTGCGGCGTTTTCGTTGAGGACAAACAGCTTGACTCTAATTTGCATATATGGCGACTGTAACGGGATACTTCTGTTTACATCTCGAAAAAAATCTCGACTTCTAGTCTACTTTCGCGTGGTACGTTTGCTCGCATGGTCCTCCTATATCAGGACAAATGGTTTGTTTCAAATTTGTATCAAACTAAAACAACAGAGTGGTTTGATATTTTTTTCCAGAATGCACTTCGCGAGAGTTTTATGTAAAGAATATATGATAGAATGAGTTAAACAGAATGTGTTGGTAACTTAGTTGATTCTTTGGATCATATTTATGATAAGACGCCGGTATGAGTGCTATAGTTTACAAAAAATGTAAAATTTCAGTTCATACGAAAAATAATACTGAGTTTCCTTATAAGCAGTGGAATTTTATAAGAGATTTATACCATTGAGGGATAAAATAGAAGCGGGGGCAGATTTAGTGAGAACTATTACTAGTAATATTTATTACCAGGGCCCCTCTGGATACCAGCCACTCTGGCTAAATAATGTTTTAGTATTCTTACTTTATAATTGTCGGTTGGTAATCGGCAAGACAGTCGAACCTCCCGTTGGAAACCACCCAAAATGTTTAGTCCACGAGAGCTTAGACCATATTGAATCAAAATTTTGCCTATACATGTATTTAGCACATGGTAATTATAAAATATTTAAGTTCGTCTCTTTCAAGAAGGATACCGTACAGTGTATGTGCATTTTTTCGTTACATTTTTGAATGCTTAATTCGTGCGAAAATTCAATTTCGAGAAAATTGTACTTCCAAGGAATGTGATAATGTTACAACACCTATATATCAAATTTCTGCTCTATAATTATCTGCCATGTCGTCGCTTGCGGTTCAAGTTCAACCTTTAGCTCGATCTAAGAGTGATCGCAGTCGCTTACGAGAGGTGGCCGCTTACAAGAGGTTTCAAAGACAGTGATCTGACTTGGAAACTTTCATCATTTTGGAAAACTAGTCGCTGAGGAGAGCTGGTCTCTTACGAGAGGTGATCGCAACCGGAGATTCCACTGTACGTAAAACACTTTTCGTATTGTTTGTTTTTCAGTCATCCCCAGAGACGACTTAAACTGTAGCATGGCGAAAGTGGAAACAATATGTGGAGAAGACCACAATATTTATATGAGCAAGTGTTCCATGTTCAGCAGAGGAATGGCTTTGGCTTATTATGGACCGTGTAAAGAAGAGTGTCTCAAAGTTGACGCAAAGGTAACATTATCTCCAATGTGAGTGACTTGCGTGAGTCACGAATATAAGTAACGCAACAATACTAAGCAAGTAAATCAATCAGTCTGCGAAGGAGATTGTTCATCGCTTGACGAGCTGACCCAATATCGAAATTCTCCTTATTTATATCTACACTTTTCTTATAGTTCCGGTAAGGATAACTTTTTTAACCAAATGTATTTATATACTTAGAGGCCTAGTGCGCAGGCGTGCAGCAATGTAACACCTCTTGCACGCACGTTTCATACTCTCATGTTCCACGCTAGCAACGTAAATCTTGCTTCTATACGGAGTATAAATTTTTCCACGTCCTTTTATCCTCAGGTGTGTGGTGCGGATGGCGTGACGTTTCAGAGCTCCTGTCACGCTTCTCTTCACAACAGTCATGTAGACTACCCCGGACAGTGTGACGATGTTTATCCACCGAACGACAACTCTTTTAAGAACAGCCCGTTCGGGGGGCATTTCAATGCACGCTGTAGAACTGTCACAGAACTCCTTAGATGTCCTGGAGCAGACTGTCAAAATCCTGTCATTCCTGAGGGAAGCTGTTGTCCCATATGTGGTAAGGAGTTCACCACAAAAGTGAACATTTAAAAATGGTATAAAAACAGTTGGCAATAAAGTTGACAGTTACTTGCAATAACACATTGCTCGTGGCTAGTCTTACGCAGCTGGTTTCGTCCCAGCCAAGGGACTCGTCAGAGACCTTTCTGCTTGGCAAACTCGTTGGGCATCGCGCCCAAAGTCCCGTTCGCTAACAAAAGGATGACAGCAGTCTGGCCTTATATCGCATAAGGATTCCCGACCGCACGCGATTTCCCAACGAGTTTGCCAAGCAGAAAGGTCTCTGACGAGTCCCTTGGCTGGGACGAAACGAGCTGTGTAAGACTAGCCACGAACAATATAAAAATAGTGGCTAGACTTAACACAGTGAGTTGCGTGCACGCACTCTTTGCTAAGGAAATGTGAAGTGTACACGGAAAATCGTGCTTGGTGCTTTCACGCCAGTATACATCGTTATCATAAGAATCTAAACAGACAGACTTTGGCAGTTGGAAACAATTGAGATGGAAGAAAACTGTCGCTTTTTTTACATTTCACTCGTGTTCTAGAATTCCTGCCCTGTTTTATGACCATTTTAAATTACCCATGTCTTTGGCTTATTAAATTTGTTCAATATTTCAAAAACTCTTTTAAAAAGAACCTACTCCACTGTTGATATGTCCTTTTGTCATCTAAGGCCTCGCCCATGTTACGTCGGAAAAATTTGAACACGCATCTTCACGGCCTACGCAGCTTTCATACGGTTAGGCCTACCGTCCGTTAATCCGTTAAACAAAAGGCTATTTTTAAACCAAAGGAATTTGAAAACACTGGCCGTGTGTTTCAATATGGACGGAAAACATTTGGAAAACAAAGCTTTTCGAAAATAATGACATCACAATAATCAGGTGAATTCCTGGTCTTCTTCGCAGAGAGAAGCGTTGCGTGACGACCCTACGTCGGCTGCGAAGGAGACTTATGAATTCCTACATGAGTTTTTCTCAAACACAAACCGGTGATTTAAAGTGTTGCGTTTTCAAATTCCTCCTGCATATTGGAGACGGGAAAGTTTTCAGAGTCAAAATCGCCGTTTTCAAATTTCTATGGCGTATAAATGTAGACGGGACTTCAAGCGAATACTCAATGATAGTCCCATCTAACTAGTTTCATTCATACAGGCACTGCTATAAGCATTCGACTGGACTCTTCAGCAAAAGATATGATCAGCTTGAACGGCGAAGTCCAACCACCTCAAGACCTTAACCGAGTCGATGCTATCTTCGCCGATCTAAAAAACCTGTTTGACCAGGCAGGTGGTGTTGGTATGTGTCAGCTGACCATAGATCTTGTGGACACCCACGATATTTCAGTGGTGTACAAACCAATCACATCCCTGGATGAGGACACGTGCAAGCAAGTGGCAACGAGAGCTGTCGAGTTCATTAATTCTCCCGCCAAAAGTGACGTGGAGCCCGCCAAAGCGCTGCTTGCTGTCGCTGTCATCAAAGACCGCGCCGAAGGGACTGGGTTACCCAGGGCCGAGTCATTGATGGGTAAACGGGTAATGAAACGAACCACTCATCACGAACATGAGCCATTTTTCGACACAAGTCACCGGATTCGTCTTTCTCACACCCTTCTGCTGTTTCTGGCGATCCTGAGTTTGTACTGGTCTACAAACCAATGACAACTTCTTAACTGAATTGACCTTAATTCCGATTTCTAATACATCGACTGTTTCCTGCGAGTTTGTCTATCAATTTCTGCTGGATGGAAAATTTTTCTCGTTTAAACCTTACTTCAAGCATTTTAATTTAAACTCAATATCAAGATACATGTAAACACGTTGCTATTTCTGCATTTTGAAGCAAATTTATTTCGTTAGGATCTAGAGAAATAACTACTTTGTATGCTGGATATTCAATAAAAAAACGTCCTACAGCGTATGTTCTACGCCGGCGTATTTTGTCATTACGATCACTTCGTAAGTGGAGACAAATCAGGGGAACCAGAGTTCACAATTTCTTTGCAATGGCTAAACTTCATCTGGGTGTTTGTCCATCACGAAAACTTTCGCGCGTAGAATGTGGGGATGGCCCCCACTCGCCTCCCACCAATATAACCTGGGTTCGATTCTGGCCATATGTGGGTTGAATTTAACAAATTGACGTCAGTTTTTTATGCGTCTGTCCTGTTATTGATCATGAATTTCGTCAAAACATTGTCAAAGTAGTGTGGATCCACGAGGCGATGGCCGAGTGGATCCGCAGACTACTTTGACAATGTTATGACGAAATTCATTGTCAATAACAGGACAGACGCATTAAAAACTGACATCAATTTGTTTTTTACGATAACAAATTGTCGAATTGCCCGCTCTCGCTCGCTGACGCGTCGCATGAATTTCAAATTCATGTGTCTGTCCGCATATGGACAATAAAATTTAACCAATAAGCGCGCGTGAATTTCTGCAGTTATCGTAAAATTGTTGATGGTTCTTGCCTTGCTCCGAGCCAACCTCGTTCCCAGAGTCCTCTCCTATTCGGGCCGAGTAGGAGAGGACCTTGGAAACGAGGTTTGCTCCGAGGCCGGTTTATATCTGTGTTCTACGGTTTTACCTCCCTCCCCAAAAACCATTAATTCCAAATTCCAATTCAACCTGGAGAGAGGACCTGCATGAAAATTAGCTCAGACTGATGTGGCTTCATCTCCAAATATTGTAAACTGACTTTATTTACATTGCGCGCAACGATTTCAACGCGTGCTACTGACTGAACATTTACCCGTAATGGCTAAATTTTGTGTCGATTCCTAAAGCTGTTGAGCAAAATATCTCGAAATTTGGTTCTCGCTCTACGTGTGCAACATTGAGTGCAACGATTTTAATGTGTCCACTATCTAATTACACTGCGCGTAATGCAATGGCTAAAAATCATTGTCTGCCATCCCTTAAGTTGTCACTCGCAATATCACAGAAACGTTCTACTTCCGAAACATTGCGCGCAACAATTCCAACATGTGTCCAATCTCTATACAACATAAAAGATAGCTACAAGCTCAATTCTTTCGGATGTTAAAGTTTCCTTGTGAAACGAGCACGTGAGATAAAAGTCCGTAGAAGAATTGCAATTTTCTTGCAGAAAATTGAAGAATCTTCGTTTCAGTATTCCTACCGTTCGGATCCTCATTCTCCAATCAAAGAATAGAACGAGTATACGAGAGTACTACGAAGGATTGACGTCATGTCATCATGGTTCGATCAGTTGCTTAGTTACTTCAGGAAGAAACCTGCGGCTCAACCCAGTGTTGGACGCGGGCGATTGGGGACGAGGCAGCCCCAAAAGCTCCCAATGTGAACCTCAGGACACTGAACACCATAGGAGGTTCGAAAACGCGTTTTCAATGGAAGCTTCACAGGAGTTATTTCAAGCTACCTGAACCGACGGAAAAAAAGAGCAAAACCAGCTCGCTGCGGCTGGAGTTATAAATCCGGAAGTTCGCCAAAACACTGCAGTATTACCGACTCGTCCTCCTCTCTTTGCCAACTCACAAAAGAGCTGTCATCTTCGTCCTCTTGAAAATCTTGCGGGATGTACATCATTTCAGCATTACCGTTGCCTCGGTTACAGGAGTGGCACGGAGCCACCTTACGAAAAGCCATGCAATGAAGATGAGTCTGCTTTTCATATTTCCATCGCACAAATCCTAAAGACTCGATCCCAGCCTTCCATGATTTCATCATGGCCGCGTTCTTATTCTGGTGGCTTGAGTCGGGTGTTATTATCAACAAGAGCCCATTAGGGCGTAGGAGTCGGTGAGCATTACGGCAACATTTCCATCTTTGTTCAGCAGAAGGAAAATAGGACAGCAAAAGAGAAAATACAACAACATGGAACAGTTCAGATGGCAGAATCTTGACTTGTTTTCCTTCAGTTAAAAAGCTCTCCAAGTATACAACCTTTGTTTTGTCTACAAGAGGAGAATCCGCTAAGTTTGAATTGCATGAGTTTGTTTCATGTTCATCTCTTTGATGAGAAGTTGTACTTTCCTGTTGTGCTATCGTACACTCTTTAAGGCTTGTGGTGCTCACATAATCAAGTTTAGAGCGGTGTTCATTTGACAAGTATCGATGTTTGGAATATTTTGTCTCTATAACATCATCCCCGCAATCAGAGTGCAAGTCTTGCTGTGAGACTGGAAAATCTTGAATTTCCACATTGAGAAAGTCACATTCATACACCATCTGTGCAGATAAATGAAAAAAGTGCCATACGTTCAAATGTCTACTATCAACCGGTTTTCGTTGACACACAAGCATAATTATAAATAATTATAGATAACACACATGCACAGACGCAGTAAGGTGTCGCTAATTACCATATTTTTCGGTTATGAGGCGCAGCCTTTTATCAATAGGGCAAGAGAATATGCCTGTTCAATGAAATTTGTTCTTAACTCGCCCGAGAAGCGAAGGGGCAACTATCAGACCGATAGTTCCAAGACATAAACACTCTATTGTGTTTATTGTTCATCACTTAATTTTCGTCCGCACACAAGTTAAAAAATGTTGAATTATTTTCAAGTTTTTGTATGTATGTATTGAGACAGAAACCGTGAAAGACAAATGTAATATTTAAAAAAGAAAACAGACAAAAACCCCTCAATACAATTTCAATTATTTATTTTCTACGAACCCGCTTGTTTACAGAAAAATTTTCACGGACGACTTCTATCCATTCGAGTATTTTCCGCGGACCGGCACTATAGACTATCGCATCGCGTGTTCTATTTAAACCAATACGAATCGGAGAAAATTTAGTAGTGAACTATAACGCATGATAGTTGACGAGGGCGCAGCCCGACTCAACTATCACGCATAGAAATCGAGAGGGAATAATTTAAGGCCCTGTCCATCACGTATCCGGATATTTTCGAAAACGGAGAGTTTTTTCTCCGTATTTGAAAAAGTCCACGTCCACACGGACCGTATTAAAATCGTATTTGCCCGTCCACACGTATACGCAAAAATGATTCTAATACGCTAGACTTCACATGTTGAGCATGCGCAGGTTACGAGCGCATTCGTGATAGAATGCTAGTAGATTTATACTGGCTAAAATTTAACAAATTGACGTCAGTTTTTCATGCGTTTGTCCTGTTATTGATCATGAATTTCGTCATTACATTGTCAAAGTAGCTGTGGATCCACGAAGCCATAGCCGAGTGGATCCGTAGAATACTTTGACAATGTTATGACGAAATTCATTGCCAATAACAGGACAGACGCATTAAAAACTGACATAAATTTGTTTTTTACGATAACAAATTGTCAAATTGTCCGCTCTCGTTCGTTGACGCATCCCATAAATTATAAATTCATGTGCCTGTCCGCTTATTGACAATAAAAATTAGCCAATGAGCGCACGCGCGGATTATTGCCGTTATCGTAAAAAAAGGATATTGACAATACTAAAAAAGATGATCGACTTTTTCTTAAAGTTAGAAAAGCTTGTTACATACATACATAACATACATAAACTTTATTTTATCTCGAATTTAAGAGTAGCTTTTATAGCTAATTTCTCCGAGAGAAAACTAACAAATAGCAAAATATGACAACAAAAAATAGACAATAACATTATAAAATACTATTCTGTGAAATATTTACAATTAAAAGCTAAAATGAAATACATCTATTTACTGAATATTTTGAAACGCGATATTAAAATTAAATTTTACAAAATGCTATAAATTTACATTAAGTTAAGGCTAGCTAATGATTTTTTAAAGTCATTAAGGTTAACCTAGTTATTGTTAACCTAGTTATAGACTGGTAGAGAATTCCGAATTTTTGGGCCTCGGTAAAGTACGGTAAATTGACCGGACGGTGCCTGTATTTGTTAGTGCGCACACATTCTGCGCATCACGCAAGCCGTGGTTTAAGCACGCACGCGCTGGGGTTGACAACTACGCCATCAAGTAAGGGTACATATGAATGTTGTGCCGCGTAGCACTGTGAACACAAATGGTGAAACAGAGAATTAACCCTTTAATGCCCAATAGTGACTCATAGATTTTACTCTGTCTAACGCCAGACGATTTTACTCGTCAAAGGGAGGCCCCTTGGGCACTAAAGGGTTAACTCTGAAGTGTAAATTTAAGTGCTAATCGAACCCATGAATAACCCACAGGGCGTTAGCCCTAGTAAAGGGAATCAGGGAACCCACGAGGTAAAGAAAAAATCTTTTTTACCTCGGTGAGAATCGAACCCACGACCTCCGGATTAGATCTACCGTTACTCTGCTGACTGAGCTACGAGGTCGGACAGAGAAAGTCGGGGACGATTTAGGTGGTGAATTGCGGCGAAGAGAAAGTAAGGGTACATATGAATGTTGTGCCGCGTAGCACTGTGAACATACTGTGACCTCGTAGCTCAGACGGCAGAGTAACGGTAGTTCTAATCCGGAGGTCGTGGGTTTGATTCCCACCGAGGTCAAAAAGATTTTTTCTCTACCTCGTGTGGTTCCCTGATTCCCTTTACTAGGGCTAACGCCCAGTGGGTTATTCATGGTTCAATTAGCACTTAAATTTACACTTCAGAGTTGATTTTACGCCATCAAGTACACGACTAAGAAAAAAGCAAACTTTTCCTACTGTGACCAAATCAAGTTTAATTCACTCGTACTTAAACCAGTGACACCAGAATAGCAGGATATCGCCAACCAATGAATGTTAACGTCTTCCAGCTGAAACGTAGCTGTTATCTTTCGAAAATAACACTGAAATCCAACTGTAAACATGCACCTGCAGATGACGCAGTGCGCGCGCATAAACGCAAATGTCTTACTTACTGGGGAGGTGACTGAAAAAAATGTAACGGGCACCGTAAAGTTTTCAAAAAGGATCAATAACTTTAAAAAACGCGAGGTTACATCTACATTTTATGTTACGAAATGGAAGTGGCAAACCTATTCAACGTGTGATTAGTTTCTGGTATTTAGACTGTATTTTAGCAGAACCAGAGGAAGTCTGTCAGAGACGATAAAAGCAATTTTGCAACGACTTTGTTATCAAAAACGTACCAAAAATGATTTTCATGTTACCATTTGCCATGTAGTTTAAATATCTTTTAAA
>JAHPZR010025885.1:7500-12500 GCA_019787425.1 Platygyra sinensis
CTTGAAGAGTGCTTGTTTCTACTTGGATTTCTCTCAGGCGCAACAGGAACACTGCATTTTGGTAGCATGGTGACAATAATCCTTGCAGTAACCATGCATTTGATGGCTTTTCATATGAAGTCTAGTATTTCTCTCCTGAGTGCCATTTGTCTGTGCTTTTTAGGAAGTATCTACTTCTTTCCTGCCAGTGGTGTCAGCTACAACCCATTCATTTTATCAGCTTTCATTGTCCATCTTTCCTTTGAATCACTGGTTGACATTTATTTCTCCAGGTTGTCGCTTTTGGAGACCTGGAAAAAGTTTATCTTCCAAGGACGATGCATTCACAGATTGCAAATCCTTGCAGTATTAGTTCTGGAAGCAATGTTTTATGTTTTCAGTACTCAACTCATCAGAGAACCTGACTTACCAGTCTACAGATTACCCATATTTGTGTTTTTGTCCGTGCCATGGGTATGGTTTCATTTTATGTTTATTGTAACTTGCTGGGGATTTGTCGGAAAACTAGAGGAATGCTCCAATGTCTTGACAGCAAGAGGAGAATTTAGTGACAACAGCATGTCGGAAATAATGGCATCAAAAGGCCTCCGACACTTCTGCCTGGTGTCACAGATTGTCACCTTATACACTCTGCTCTCAACAGTTCTTATCATAGCTTCAGGATGGCAAGAAACCAATCCTGTATTCATAGGAATGCTTTTATCCATACTTCCAGTTGAACTTCTCATGTACAACATCCTGGCCAAGCTTGGAAAATCTGTTGGAGGAACAGCGATTGGTTATGCCGTTGTCGCACCTGCCCACAAGTACAGTCCAACAGGTGATGTGGTGATTCTTCCTGAGAATGCGTTCCAAGCTGTCAACACTAAAGCAATGGAATTAATAACTATTGTGTCAAGATTTTTTTCCAGTCACATGATTCACAACTTTGGCACTGACTTCTCAACAAGTGGCATTTCAGCTGACTACATTGAAAAGAAAATCACATCATTTTTTGAGCAGCGTGTTCTTCCAGGCTTGCATTATGACACTTACATTCTGTACTACAGTGGCCATGTGATAAGCAATGGGGACTGGGCACTTACAGAAGACAAGACACTCTCATTTGATAGCATCTTGAAGTGGTGGAGAAACACAAATGCAACAACAGGGGCCAGGCTTTTGTTGTTTCTAGATACTGCTCATTCAGATAAATGGGTGGACAATATTTGGAAAGTTGAAAAAGACTTAATAGCAATTCAAACAGGAAAGGTGGCTGTTACATTTGACGCAGAGCTAGGGAATTCATTTCCTTTGGGTGAACTTACCAAAATGTGGGATGATTTCAACACTTCTGCTGTCAGCGGCAAGCCTGGAGACTTCTGGGACAAGAACAACATGAAAGTGAAACCAGTTTATGGTGTTTCAAGAGAATGGTGTTGTTTTAAGTTCCATGAACCAACAGTGGAAGATATAGCTCAACATGTGGAACAAAACTTCCCTAGATTTATTAAACCAATAACAAAGATTTTCACTCATTTGCCGTGCAACACAAATGTTCTCAGTATCTTTGACTGGCTAACACGTGGCTGCCGTCGACTGAAGATGCGTTGGTTCCCTCCAGCAGTATATGATACTGGTCATGGATTTAAACTTGTTCGATAAATTTTACCACAAATGAAGGCCTGAAATGTCAGTCACCTGCTGGCTACTCTGTGGTGGGAGGTGGAAGGTGCGGTGGCCTCATGGTTAGTGCAGTTGACTCTGGAGCGAACAGTCTGGGTTCGAGCCCTGGCCAGGGACACTGTGTTGTGTTCTTGGGCAAGACACTTCACTCTCACAGTGCCTCTCTCCACCCAGGTGTATAAATGGGTAGCAGTAAACTTAATGCTGGGAGGTAACCCTGTGATAGACTGGCATCCCATCCAAGGGGGAGTAGAAATACTCCGAGTCACTTCATGCTACAGAAACCGGGATAAGCTCAGGCCTGATGGGCCACAATTAGCTTGCATGCAGACTTGACCTTTTTACTGCCCTCAGCCCGAGGGTAATGCTGAAGGGGGGGGAGGGGGAGACTTACATTTCAGGCAATGTGAATACTAAGCAATTAAATTGGCCTTCTACATGTAGGAGTGGTGCTTTTTGAAAATCAGCAAGAGCTAGACTTAAGTTCATTTTGTTTTGCTTTTCTGGTCAAATTCTCAATTCTCCTTGCAGATTGTTATTAATTTATGTTCATGCCAGTTATGAGAATTTGTTGGTGCATCAGTTACATAAAACATTCTAAACTTGATGAATTTCATTACTCTCACTTGATGTACCTGTTAACTTAAAAGATGTTTGTATTGTTGGGGGAAATTTGATGACATTGATCAAGTCATCAGGGTACGACAGAAATATCCATGTTCGTAGTTTGTGACAACCAGAAGGTTTGTTAAATCAAGCACATTTTATTTAATATCACCAAGGCAAAATAAGTACAACTTGTTAGGAAATTAAACAAACGTTTGGTCCTTTAAGAAACAACAACTGCTTTATAAATTTTTGTTTTTTAATTTTTTAAGTTTTTTTTATGTTTTTATCATACAGAATGGTGTTGACACTGTTTAAATAGGTGTTAGATAGATTTGGGAAAAGCAGTTGTGATTTACCAATATTATTTTTGCTTTAGTGTGTTTAGTTTTCATCATGATATCAAGGCAGATTTTTTCCCTTCAGGCCACAAGGGCCTGAAGATCATAATTTCTTACATGTATTTTTTAAGTCAGATGTTCCAACATCTAGTATAAAACCTGACATTTTAACATTAGAGGTTGCAAAACATGAAATTTCTGAGAAGACATGCTTTGCTCTTTCTGAAGTAAAAAAAAAAACCTTGTCATTTGAACTTTTCATATATGCTAAATTCTATCAGGTTCTGCACACAGTGGAACCTAGTCTGTTCCAGGCTCTTGGTTGTTGGGAGGGAAAAAAAAGGGAGAGCGAGAGAAAAACTGAGGGAGGACTAAGGCGAGGAAGGAAGAGAGAGAGCTCTCCCGCCGCTCCTCGCCTTAGTCCCCCCTCGTTTTTTCCTCGCTCGTTTTCTCTAGTCCCCGACTACCGAGAGCCTGGAACAGGCAAAGTGGAACCCAGTTAGTCTCGACTGGTAACATGGTCACCAGTGTGCCACAAAAATAAGGGTGTATTTACAGGGTGGCCTTATTAAAGGAGTTCTTTAAGGCCCAGACACATGAGGGGACTAGTCCCTGTGACTAGTTCCTGCAACAAGTCGTGGGGACAAGTCCCATTGTGTGAACTGGCCATATTTGCTTCAAAATCTAGTTGTAAGGACCAACTTTGGTCCATGTGACAAGTCCCATGAATTCATACCAGGTTGAATTTTTGGGACAAGTCCTTGCGACTTGTTCCTCAAAACTCTTCTGACATGGTTGCTGTAAGGTGGAGTTCCACTGTATTGCACAACGTTATATAAATGTAAACTGAGAATGCTTTAAAATTGCGTACAAAAATATTTCATAAGGGGTTGATATTATTATTATTAAAGTGTAGCAGCCATATTTGAAATGTTTAAATAAATAAATAAAATGTTGAAAACAAGTGTAAGGTTCAAGTAATGTTAAATTACCGTTAACAAACAGCGAGCCCTTTATTTGTTACATTGGGTTTCAGTATAACCTTTTTTTAACTACCATGTGCTGCAATCAGCAACTGAATGATCATACAATATATCCAGAACAGATCTCGTTTTCATTTAAAAAAATGATAAATGCTGGCTTGGAAAAAATGATGTCAGACTTGTTAACTCTTTTGTTTAAAACTCTTATAGATGAATACATATTAAAGTAACACAAGGTTACAAGTTCTGAGACTCAAAAGTACATGACATCTATTTTTTTATTTGTTTTAATGGAATCTGCACAATTGGAAAAAAAGGGATATCTTTTTTTCCTCTGCGCTTTAGCCATCTGAAAGTGAGAAATTTCGCCTCTGGTTGGGCCAGAAACTGGGGGGGATTGAGGCTGCGACTGTCAAAACAAAAGCAGATCAAAAAAACAGAACCAAAACAAAAAAGGGAAATATACTAGGAATTAGGTAATCAAGCATTTTTGGGTCAAAATTGTAAATATTTGTGAAAGACATGTACACCTGTGTTCTTTTACTGTTTGGATGTCACAGCCTGACTAGTTCCATCAAGCAAATAACAAAATATCTGTGATACACATGTACCTTTGAAATATTTATCTTTGCCAAGTTTTTGGCAGAGAAGTCTTAGTTTATACACCAACTTTAACGCCACATGGCAGATGTTAAAGGGGAGGAGGTAGCAGTTGTAACCTGAAAAACATGATGGGAGACTTCTTTCAGTCACCCTTTCTGTCCCAGTTTTACACCTGCCATGCAGGCTAACCAGATTTAAATTTAACATATATACTTAGACCATACTATCAATAAAATATGGTCCTTGTCTTATGACATGGCAAGTCAGTTGACCCTTCCAACTTTTCTTTGGCAAAGTCCCACAAGTAAAAATCAATGATGACAGAATTTATGATCAAACTTAATTTTTCAGGTGACAACAAACTGAATTCTGAATCCATCTTTGCCTTTGCTTTCACTTCTTGGTAAATTAGCTCCACAGCCCAGATAGAATTTCCTCTGATCTCCAATTCTAATCTATCACCAGCAGGGATGATCTCTCCTCTTTTTAACCTTTGCATCAACTTGTCAGTATATTTCAAGATTCCCAAATGCAGCAGGGACTGTGGCACTTTGTAATCAGCAAACATGGTCAGGCAAGAAATATCAGTGAACTTCCCGAAGGATTCCCCCTCAAAGCAAGCCCAGATGTCAGAGACCAAAATCTGGGCACGCTTGTAAAAAGACACTCTTTTGCTGTCAAATTCTGACTCGTCTTGAAAACATTTGAAGGTACTTGTGATCAGGCCAAGAAGCTTTTCCGCACTGTGGTCACATTGTGACATCAGATTTACAAATGAATTCTTGTAGTCCTTCACTAGTAT